>CAJUXJ010000968.1:0-29249 GCA_910589775.1 Avena eriantha
ACAACGGCTGCGGCTGCGCGCTGATAGACACAGTGCTGCCGGCGGTGGATCTGGCCGTCTTTCGTCGACGGTGGCGACGCCTACGGTGGATGAAACGTGTCGCCACAAAAACGAAAAACGAAGAGGGGACATCGGTCTACAAGTTTCGTTCAGGTGGCGTCGCTGGAGGAGGACCATGGCGCGCGGTACACGGCAGGGAACAGAGGCGGTCGGTGGCTGCGGCAGCTGCTGCTTGCGGCTGTCTGCCAGAGCGCGACGCGCGGCGGTGCACGCAGGCTGCTCGACGGAGCGCGGCAGGGCTACGGCGCAGGAGGGAGGGGAAGACCTTGTCTGGGAGGTGCAGGAGCTCACCATGGTGTCGCTGGCGTGGCAGTTCGTGCGGAGGTGGAGGGGATCTGGCGCGGGGCTCGTGGACGGCGGTCTTGGCCTGTGGCGGTGGACGGCGGCGCCAGGCTTGCTACGGCGAGGCGTTGGCCCTGGGTTGGTATGAGGAGACGAAGAGGAAGTAGATGACCCTGACGGAGCTCCTGTTAGGGTTTGGGGTACGCCGGAGCGCGCATAACTCGAGCGAGAAGTGGTAGCTAGGGTTTTGGCGCTCGGTGGAGAGCTTGTCGTCTAGGGAGGAAGAAGGGGAAGTGGAGAGGAACCTGGGCAGCTTGTGGACGGGATCTGAGGTGGTTGAGGCAGGAGAGAGGGAGAGGAAAACACATGGGTGTGGTAGCTTAGCAAAAAGTGAGCAGGGGGGTTCGGGTAGGTCTTCTCTTCCTCTTTCTTCTCTTTGGCTTGGAACTAAAGAAAAAGCGGAAGGGCAGGTGGGGGTGAGACGGCCAGGTGGGGCCAGCATGGAAGAGAGAGAGAGAGTGGAGAATGGAGAGGAGGTTTAGGGCTTAATAGAACTAGGGATAGGAGAAAATTAGAGAGAGAGAATAGCTAGGTTAGGTGGTTTTAGATATTTTGAATTTAATTTGGTTTAAGAGATCATATCAAGAAGAACCCTAGTGCTTGAACTTGCATAAGCTAATGTGGAGGAGAAACTAGAAAGAAGAAGGAAGAAAGAAAATGGGTGGATAAGGTCACATATGGCTCATGCATGGAGAATTAAAAATAAGAGGAAAATGAGGTGGATGAGATTAGGAGGATGGTGTAATGGTGGTAGATGGTTTTCCTAGATAGGATCCACTAAATCCAAAGAAAAACCAATGGAATAAAAAGGTGGTGGAGAAGCTTGCATGGCCCATGCAAAATTATAAATGCCATTATTTATTTTGTGACAACAATAATAATATGATGGCATTAATCTTATGCATTTCCAAGAAGTGGAATAAAGCCAAGCAAAAGAATTAAAGGACTAGATCCACCCTATTGCACATGAGCTAGAGAAATCCAAAATAAAGACAAACAAGCTCATGGTCTAGTAGGATGGTGGAATTATAAAGTGATGGAAAAGAAAGATGGTGGAATGGAAATAAAAGATATGCCCCCAACTCAACTTGGGCATTTAGACAATATATCAATAACCAAATACAATATCAAGAGGCAAATACAATTAATAATGCATATGAGAGAAAACCAAAAGAAAGAGGGTTTTATATGATGCTCAAATGCAAGGTGGCATGATGACATGAGCATGATATAATTATGATGCAACAATGCAACAATAATATATATGAAGTAGTCAAATCTTACTAGGACAAGTAGCATTACAATTGTTTGACAATTGGGGTGCTACATCGAGTCATTGCCTGTGTGTTCTATTCACAAACCACACATGGATCCACCAATGTCATTGCATGTGTGTTCTTTCCATGAACCACATATGGATCTACCAGAGTCATTGCATGTGTGCTCTTTTCACATATGGATGAACCAATGGCATTGTATGTGTGTTATTTTCAAAAACCACACATAGATCAACCAATGTTATTGCATCTATGTTCTTTTCCACAAACCACACATGGATCAACCAGAGTCATTGCATGTGTATTCTTTCCATGAACCACACATGGATCAACCAATGTAATTGCATGTGTGTTATTTCCACAAACCACATATGGATCCACCAATGTCATTGCATGTGTGTTCTTTTCCATGAACCACATATGTATCCACTAGAGTAATTGCATGTGTGTTCTTTTCACAAACCACATATGGATCAACCAGAGTCATTGCATGTGTGTTCTTTTCACAAACCACACATGGATCAACCAGAGTCATTGCATGTGT
Organism: Avena eriantha; assembly: GCA_910589775.1. Lineage (NCBI taxonomy): Eukaryota > Viridiplantae > Streptophyta > Magnoliopsida > Poales > Poaceae > Avena > Avena eriantha. Next base: position 2,224 of record CAJUXJ010000968.1, read on the forward strand.
GTTCTTTTCACAAACCACACATGGATCAACCAGAGTCATTGCATGTGTATTCTTTCCATGAACCACATATGGATCAACTAGAGTCATTGCATGTGTGCTTTTTTCCACAACCCACATGGATCCTCCAATGTCAATGCATGTGTGTTGTTTTCCATAAATCACATATGGATCCACCAATGTCATTGCAAGTGTCTTATTTCCGCAAACCACATATGGATCCACCAGAGTCATTGCATGTGTGTTCTTTTCCACAAACCACATATGGATCCACTAGAGTTCATTGCATGTTTGTTCTTTTCCACAAACCACATGGATCAACCAATGGCATTGCATGTGTGTTATTGTCACAAACCACATATGGATCAATCAATGTCATTGCATGTGTGTTCCTGTCACAAACCACATATGGATCCACCAGTGTTCATTGCATGTGTGTTCTTTCCACAAACCACATATGTATCCACTAGAGTAATTGCATGTGTGTTCTTTTCACAAACCACATATGGATCAACCAGAGTCATTGCATGTGTGTTATTTTCACAAACCACACATGGATCAACCAGTGTCATTGCATGTGTGTTCTTTTCACAAACCACACATGGATCAACCAGAGTCATTGCATGTGTGTTCTTTCCATGAACCACATATGGATAAACCAGAGTCATTGCATGTGTGTTCTTTCCACAAACCACAGATGGATCCACCTGAGTAATTTCATATGTGTTCATTTCACAAACCACACATGGATCCACCAATGTCATTGCATGTGTGTTCTTTCCGTGAGCCACATATGGATCAACCATAGTCATTGCATGGGTGGTCTTTCCACAAACCACACATGGATCAACCTGAGTAATTGCCCTTGTGTTCATTTCACAAACCACACATGGATCCACCAATGTCATTGGATGTGTGTTGTTTCCATGAACCACATATGGATCAACAAATGTCATTGCATGTGTGTTCTTTCGACAAAACAAATATGGATCCACCAGAGTCATTGCATGTGTGTTCTTTTCACAAACCACATATGGATCCACTAGAGTCATTGCATGTGTGTTATTTTTACAAACCACACATGGATCCACCAAAGTCATTACACGTGTGTTCTTTCCACAAACCACATGGAGCAACCAATGTCTTCCACAAACCACATGGATTAAACAGAGTCATTGCATGAGTGTTGTTTCCACAAACCACACATGGATCAACAAATGTCACTGCATGTGTGTTCTTTCCACAAATCACATATATATCAACAAATGTCATTGCATGTGTGTTCTTTCCATGAAACAAATATGGATCCATCAGAGTCATTGCATGTGTGTTCTTTTCACAAACCACATATGGATACACTAGAGTCATTGCATGTGTGTTCATGTCGCAAATCACACATGGATCCACCAATGTCATTGCATGTGTGTTCTTTCCGTGAACCACATATGGATCCACCAGAGTCATTGCATGTGTGTTCTTTTCACATATGGATCAACCAATGGCATTGATGTGTGTTATTTTCACAAACCACACATGGATCAACTAATGTCAATGCATGTGTGTTCTTTCCATGAACCACACATGGATCAAGCAATGACATTGCATGTGTGTTCTTTCCACAAACCACACATGGATCCACCAATGTCATTGCATGTGTGTTCTTTCCACAAACCACATATGGATCCACCAATGTCATTGCATGTGTGTTCTTTTCCATGAACCACATATGGATCCACTAGAGTGATTGCATGTGTGTTCTTTCCACAAACCACATATGGATCCACTAGAGTAATTGCATGTGTGTTCTTTTAACAAACCACACATGGATCAACCAGAGTCATTTCATGTGTGTTATTTTCACAAACCACACATGGATCAACCAGATTCATTGCATGTGTGTTCTTTCCATGAACCACATTTGGATCAACCAGAGTCATTGCATGTGTGTTCTTTCCACAAACCACACATGGATCCCCCAGAGGAATTGCATGTGTGTTCATGTCACAAACCACACAAGGATCCACAAATGCACTGCATGTGTGTTCTTTCCGTCAACCACATATGGATCAACAAATTTCATTGCATGTGTGTTCTTTCCGCCAACCAAATATGGATCCACCAGAGTCATTTCATGTGTGTTCTTTTCACAAACCACATATGGATCCACTAGAGTCATTGCATGTGTGTTATTTTCACAAACCACACATGGATCCACAAATGTCATTGCATGTGTGTTTGTTCCACAAACCACATGGATCAACCAATGTCATTGCATGTGTGTTCTTTCCACAAACCACAGATGGATCAACAAATGCATGGCATCTGTGTTCTTTCCATGACCCAAATATGGATCCATCATAGTCATTGCATGTGTGTTCTTTTCACAAACCACATATGGATCCACTAGAGTCATTGCATGTGTGTTCATGTCACACACCACACATGGATCCACCAATGTCATTGCATGTGTGTTCTTTCCATGAACCACATATGGATCCACCAGTGTTCATTGCATGTGTGGTCTTTCCACAAACCACATATGTATCCACTAGAGTCATTGCATGTGTGTTATTTTCTCAAACCACATACGGATCAACCAGAGTCATTACATGTGTATTCTTTTCACAAACCACATATGGATCCACCAGAGTCATTGCATGCGTGTTCTTTTAACAAAGCACATATGGATCCACTAGAGTCATTGCATGTGTGTTCTTTTCACAAACCACATATGGATCCACTAGAGTCATTGCATGTGTGTTCTTTTCCATGAACCATATATGGATGCAAAAGAGTAACTACATGTGTGTTCTTTTCCACAAACCACATATGGATCAACAAATGTCATTGTATGTTTGTTCTTTTCACAACCCACATATGGATCAACTATAGTCATTGCATGTGTGTTCTTTTGACAAACCACACATGGATCAACCGATGGAATTTATGTGTGCTATTTTCACAAACCGCACATGGATCAACTAATGTCAATGCATGTGTGTTATTTCCACGAATCACATATGGATCAACCAGAGTCATTGCATGTGTGTTCATTCCACAAACCACACATGGATCCACCACAGTAATTGCATGTTTGTTCACTCACAAACCACACATGGATTCACCAATGTCATTGCATGTGTGTTCTTTCCATGAACCACAGATGGATCCACTAGAGTCATTGCATGTGTGTTCTTTGCACATATGGATCAACCAATGGCATTGCATGTGTGTTCCTGTCACAAACCACATATGGATCAACAAATTTCATTGCATGTGTGTTCTTTCCACAAACCACATATGGATCAACAAATGTCATTGCATGTGTGTTCTTTTCGTGAACTGAATATGGATCCACTAGAGTCATTGCATGTGTGTTCTTTTCACAAACCACATATGGATCCACTAGAGTCATTGCATGTGTTTTCTATTCACAAACCACACATGGATCCACCAATGTCATTGCATGTGTGTTCTTTCCATGAACCACATATTGATCTACCATAGTCATTACATGTGTGTTCTTTTCACATATGGATCAACCAATGGCATTGTATGTGTTTTATTTTCAAAAACCACACATAGATCAACCAATGTCATTGCATGTATGTTCTTTTCCACAAACCACACATGGATCAACCAATGGCATTGCATGTATGTTTTGTCCACAAACCACACATGGATCAACCAATGTCATTGCATGTGTGTTCTTTCTACAAACCACATATGGATCCACCAATGTCATTGCATGTGTGTTTTTCCACAAACCACACATGGATCCACTAGAGTAATTGCATGTGTGTTCTTTCCACAAACCACACATGGATCGACCAGTGGTCATTGCATGTGTGTTCTTTCCACAAACCACACATGGATCAACCAGAGTCATTGCATGTGTGTTCTTTTCACAAACCACACATGGATCAACCAGAGTCATTGCATGTGTGTTCTTTCCATGAACCACATATGGATCAACCAGAGTCATTGCATGTGTGCTTTTTTTCCACAAACCACATGGATCCAGCAATGTCAATGCATGTGTGTTGTTTTCCATAAATCACATATGGATCCACCAATGTCATTGCAAGTGTGTTATTTCCACAAACCACATATGAATCCACTAGAGTCATGGCATGTGTGTTCTTTTCCACAAACCACATATGGATCCACTTGAGCTCATTGCATGTTTGTTCTTTTCCACAATCCACAGGGATCAACCAATGGCATTGCATGTGCGTTATTATCACAAACCACATATGGATCAACCAATGTCATTACATGTGTGTTCCTGTCACAAACCACATATGGGTCCACCAGTGTTCATTGCATATGTGTTCTTTCCACAAACCACATATGTATCCACTAGAGTAATTGCATGTGTGTTATTTTTACAAACCACACATGGATCCACCAGAGTCGTTGCTTGTGTGTTGTTTCCACAAACCACATGGATCAACCAATGTCATTGCATGTGTATTCTTTCCACAAACCACATGGATTAAACAAAGTCTTTGCATGAGTGTTGTTTCCACAAACCACACATGGATCCACCAGAGTAATTGCATGTGTGTTCATGTCACAAACCACACATGGATCAACAAATGTCACTGCATGTGTGTTCTTTCCACAAATCACATATATATCAACAAATGTCATTGCATCTGTGTTCTTTCCATGAACCAAATATGGATCCATCAGAGTCATTGCATGTGTGTTCTTTTCACAAACCACATATGGATGCACTAGAGTCATTGCATGTGTGTTTATGTCTCAAACCACACATGGATCCACCAATGTCATTGAATGTGTGTTATTTCCGTGAACCACATATGGATCCACCAGAGTCATTGCATGTGTGTTCTTTTCACATATGGATCAACCAATGGCATTGATGTGTCTTATTTTCAGAAACCACACATGGATCAACTAATGTCAATGCATGTGTGTTCTTTCCATGAACCACACATGGATCAACCAATGGCATTGCATGTGTGTTCTTTCCACAAACCACACATGGATCCACCAATGTCATTGCATTTGTGTTCTATCCACAAACCACATATGGATCCACCAATGTCATTGCATGTGTGTTCTTTTCCATGAACCAGATATGGATCCACTAGAGTCATTGCATGTGTGTTCTTTCAACAAACCACATATGGATCCACTAGAGTAATTGCATGTGTGTTCTTTTCACAAACCACACATGGATCAACCAAAGTCATTGCATGTGTGTTCTTTTCACAAACCACACATGGATCAACCGAAGGCATTTCATGTGTGGTGTTTCCACAACTCACATATGGATCAACCAATGTCATTGCATGTGTGTTCTTTCCACAAACCACACATGGATCAATCAATGTCATTGCATGTGTGTTCTTTCCATGAACCAGACAAGGATCCACAAATGCACTGCATGTGTGTTCTTTCCGTGAACCACATATGGATCAACAAATTTCATTGCATGTGTGTTCTTTCCACAAACCACATATGGATCGACCAATGTCATTGCATGTGTGTTCTTTTCCATGAACCACATATGGACCCACTAGAGTCATTGCATGTGTGTTCTTTCCACAAACCACATATGTATCCACTAGAGTAATTGCATGTGTGTTCTTTTCACAAACCACATATGGACCAACCAGAGTCATTGCATGCGTGTTCTTTTCACAAACCACACATGGATCAACCACATGCATTGCATGTGTGTTCTTTCCACAACCCACATATGGACCAACTAATGGCATTGCATGTGTGTTCTTTCCACAAACCACATATGTACCCACTAGAGTAATTGCATGTGTGTTCTTTTCCACAAACCACATATGGATCCATTAGAGCCATTGCATGTGTGTTCTTTCCAAAAACTACATATGTGTCCACAAGAGTCATTGCATGTATGTTATTTTCTACAAACCACATGGATCAACCAATGGCATTGCATGTTTGTTCTTTCCACTAACCACATATGGAGCCACCAATGGCATTGCATGTGTGTTATTTTCCACAAACCACATGGATCCACCAATGTCATTGCATGTGTGTTCTTGTCCACAAACTACATATGGATCCACCAATGTCATTGCATGTGTGTTCTTTCCACAAACCACATATGGATCCACCAGAGTCATTGCATGTGTGTTCTTTTCCACAAACCACATATGGATCCACTAGAGTTCATTGCATGTTTGTTCTTTTCCACAAACCACATGGATCAACCAATGGCATTGGATGTGTGTTATTGTCACAAACCACATATGGATCAACCAATGTCATTGCATGTGTGTTCCTGTCACAAACCATATATGGATCCACTAGTGTTCATTGCATGTGTGTTCTTTGCACAAACCACATATGTATCTACTAGAGTAATGGCATGTGTGTTCTTTTCACAAACCTCATATGGATCAACCAGAGTCATTTCATGTGTGTTATTTTCACAAACCACACATGGATCAACCAGATTCATTGCATGTGTGTTCTTTCCATGAACCACATATGGATCAACCTGAGTCATTGCATGTGTGTTCTTTCTACAAACCACACATGGATCCACCAGAGTAATTGCATGTGTGTTCATGTCACAAACCACACATGGATCCACCAATGTCACTGCATGTGTGTTCTTTTCATGAACCACATATGGATCAACAAATTTCATTGCATGTGTGTTCTTTCCACAAACCAAATATGGACCCACCAGAGTCATTTCATGTGTGTTCTTTTCACAAACCACATATGGATCCACTAGAGTCATTGCATGTGTGTTATTTTCACAAACCACACATGGATCCACAAATGTCATTGCATGTGTGTTATTTCCACAAACCACATGGATCAACCAATGTCATTGCATGTGTGTTCTTTACACAAACCACATAGATCAACTAGAGTCATTGCATGCGTGTTCTTTCCACAAACCACACATGGATCCACCAGAGTAATTGCATGTGTGTTCATGTCAAAAACCACATATGGATCAACAAGTGTCATTGCATTTGTGTTCTTTCCACCAACCACATGTGGATCAACAAATGTCATTGCATGTGTGTTCTTTCCATGAACCAAATATGGATCCGCCAGAGTCATTGCATGTGTGTTCTTTTCACAAACCACATATGGATCCACTAGTGTCATTGCATGTGTGTTCATGTCACAAACCACACATGGATCCACCAATTTCATTGCATGTGTGTTCTTTCCATGAACCGCATATGGATCCACCAGAGTCATTGCATGTGTGTTCTTTTCACATATGGATCAACCAATGGCATTGCATGTGTGGTATTTTCACAAACCACTGATACGTCCATTTTGCATCACTATTCTATGTCTTAATTCACTATTATTCATTGATATATTTCGTATTGAGAGGTGATACTTATGTTATTTCATCTGTTTTTGCATGGTTGATGACTTTTGGAGCATGGACCGCTACAGTTAGGATTCTGATGGAAAAGGTGCTGTTTGGAGGCAAAATTCGTGAAGATCAGAAAATCCGGGAAAATATACGGAAAATTCTATTTTTCCAGGAGACTCAGGATGCCAGAAGATGGAGTGGAGGTGGGCCACAGGGGGCCCACACCACCCCATGGCGCGGGCAGGCCTAGGTCGCGCCTGGGAGTGGTGTGGCTGCCCTGGCCCACTCCAGCCTCTCTCCTCTGGCATATATCATCCCCACAAAACCCTAAGACTCGGGGAGCGACCACAGAAAGATTCCTCCGCCTCTGTGGGACGGAAAACACCGAGAGAGAAAGATCTCTCCGGCAGACAGATTTCTGGCGGGGGAATTCCTTCCCGAAGAGGGAAGATCGTCGCCATCAACACCACCATCAAGTTGGACTTCAACGGGATCATCATCCTCATCATCACCACCATCATCACCATCAGCACCCTCATCACCATCTCCATATTACAGTAACAATTGGTTGAATCTTGCTATAGTTCATAGGGGAAACTTTCCCGGTGTTGATTACTCTTTGTAGTTGATGCTATTGAGTGAACCATTGAATTATTGTTTATGTTCAGATTGTTATACATCATTATTCCATCTCTGATCATGATCCATATGATGTCTTGTGAGTAGTTCGTTTTGTTCTTGAGGACATGGGAGAAGTCTTGTTGTTAGTAGTGGAGTTGCGTTGAGAAAGATTCAATAGATTGTTATTTAAGTTGTGGTGTACTTCTTCTAGTGGTGTCATGTGAACGTCGACTACATGACACTTCACCTATATGGGCCTAGGGGAATGCATTGTGTATTTGGCTACTAATCGTAGGGGTTGCCGGAGTGACAGAAACCTGAACCCCCGTTAGGAAACCATTCCACAAGGGACGTAAGGGTCTTAGAGTTTAAAGTTGTGGTTAGGTTTCTACCTTAATTAATTTCTTATACTTACGGATGTTTGCAAGGGGTATAATCACAAGTATGTATTTAGTCTTGGATGGGGCGGTACATTAGCACAGGTTCACCCACACAACACTTAGCAAGCTAAAGAAGATTAATCGACTATATGAAGCGAAAGCACTTGACAGTCTTCCCATGTGTCCTCGAGAACGTTTAGTCATCTATAGAATTACAACCGGCTTGTCCTTTGTTGCATAAAGGATTGGGCCACTTGCTGCATTCATTCTTACTGTCTTTCATTTACTCGTACTTTGTTTACTTGCTTTATCGAAAAGCCCTAAAATCCGTTTGCTAAGTATTTGCAGAGAATTCCTGATCCTTACCACTAGCAAGCACCTTCTGCTCCTTGTTGGGTTCGACACTCTTACTTATCGAAAATACTGCGATACACCCCCTATACTTGTGGGTCATCAACCACACATGGATCAACCAATGTCATTGCACCTGTGTTCTGTCCATGAAACACACATGGATCAACCAATGTCATTGCATGTGTGTTCTTTCTACAAACTACACATGGATCCACCAATGTCATTGCATGTGTGTTCTTTCCACAAACCACATATGGATCCACCAATTTCATTGCATGTGTGTTCTTTTCCATGAACCACATATGGATCCACTAGAGTCATTGCATGTGTGTTGTTTCCACAAACCACATATGTATCCACTAGAGTAATTGCATGTGTGTTCTTTTCACAAACCACATATGGATCAACTAGAGTCATTGCATGTGTGTTCTTTTCACAAACCACACATGGATCAACCAGAGGCATTGCATGTGTGTTCTTTCCACAACCCACATATGGATCAACCAATGTCATTGCATGTGTGTTCTTTCCACAAACCACATATGTACCCACTAGAGTAATTGCCTGTGTATTCTTTTCCACAAACCACATGGATCCACCAATGTCATTGCATGTGTGTTCTTTCCACAAACCACACATGGATGCTCCAGAGTAATTGCATCTGTGTTCATGTCACAAACCACACATGGATCAACCAGAGTCATTGCATGTGTGTTATTTCCACAAACCACACATGGATCCACCAGAGTAATTGCCTGTGTGTGCATGTCACAAACCACACATGGATCAACAAATGTCATTGCATGTGTGTTCTTTCCACAAACCACATATGGATCAACAAATGTCATTGCATGTGTGTTCTTTCCATGAACCAAATATGGATCCACCAGAGTCATTGCATGCGTGTACTTTTCACAACCACATATGGATCCACTAGAGTCATTGCATGTGTGTTCATGTCACAAACCACACATGGATCCACCAATGTCACTACATGTGTGTTATTTCCACAAACCACATATGGATCCACCAATGTAATTGCATGTGTGTTCTTTCCAGAAACGACATATGGATCCACCAATGTCATTGCATGTGTGTTCTTTTCCATGAACCACATATGGATCCACGAGACTCATTGCATGTGTGTTCTTTCCACAAACCACATATGTATCCACTAGAGTAATTGTATGTGTGTTCTTTTCACAAACCACATATGGATCAACTAGACTCATTGCATGTGTGTTCTTTTCACAAACCACAGATGGATCAACCAGAGGCATTGCATGTGTGTTATTTCCACAACCCACATATGGATCAACAAATGTCATTGCATGTGTGTTATTTCCACAAACCACATATGTACCCACTAGACTAATTGCATGTGTGTTCTTTTCCACAAACCACATATGGATCCACTAGAGTCATTGCATGTGTGTTGTTTCCACAAACGACATATGGATCCACTAGAGTCATTGCATGTGTTTTATTTCCATAAACCACATATGGATACACTAGAGTCATTGTATGTGTGTTCTTTTCACAAACCACATATGGATTCACTAGAGTCACTGCATGTGTGTTCTTTTCACAAACCACACATGGATCCATCAGAGTCATTGCATGTGTGTTCTTTCCACAAACCACATGGATCAACCAATGTAATTGCATGTGTGTTCATGTCACAAACCACACATGGATCCACCAATGTCATTGCATGTGTGTTCTTTCCATGAACCACATATGGATCAACAAATGTCATTGCATTTGTGTTCTTCCACAAACCAGATGATCAACCAATGTCATTGCATGTGTGTTATTGTTGCAGACCGCTCGATTGGGGTGCGTGGACGAATAAGATGGTTCTTCGTAAGAGCGATCTGCGAGTAGGCTGTTCTGCGACATGATTGGCCGCGCTTACATTTTCACTTGTATTTCTATTATTTCTACTCCCCTATAGCCTACTAGTAATATCATAGAGCTTGTGAGTGAGCATGTCTACTCCATAACCCCCTCTCCCCTCATCCACCACACAGCACTATGCGCCCGGACGCCGCCACCGGCTTTCGTGCGTCGTGGCCGGACGACATCCGCTGATTCTCAGTCGCTACCTTCATGCTAAGAAATCATTTGACAAGATTTTGAATTTATCCTACATATTCCTGCTCTCGCCGATCTAATTGCTAATCTTTTTTCCGATTTCTCGATGAACTCAAGATGTGGCAGAATGCTGCAGCCCATGAATCTGGAGATCGTCACGCGCAACTTCGCGGTGACGTTCCCGCTCGTGTGCTCCCACCTAGGATGCTTTCGTCGTTACTCCTACCACGATCTCCCGCTCCACGAGCTCGCGTACCCGCACAGCGTGTACTCCTGCACGGAGCCGGGCTACAACTACACTGGCCTACTAGCAGAGCTCATCATCCACCTTGCAGAGGAGCACTTGATCGAAGTGATTAGGATCTCGTACGGGCAAGCCCAACTTCTCCAAGAGAAAGCGCCATTCACTGACTCGGCACGCCACCAGCTAATTTTCCAAGGGGATGGCTCTGTTTTCGTCCTGACCATCACCGCCGGTGTTCCAGGAACCAGAGCTGGGCCCACCTTCGTGTGTGCGGTATGCGTCAGGTCGGTCTCGTGCGCCTGGCCCCTATTCACGGTGCACATATGGGTGAACACCCAGCCACCGTCGTCCGATAGCAATCTTGTGCTAGCCGAGGCGCCAACCTGCCCGACGTTGTGGGCGGTGGAGTATGCAGACCTAAGGTCGATCCTATGTGTGCCATCTCAGTACCTTGTCGATGCTGGACTGAACTAGCAAGTGCATTTCTACATTTGTACCAAGAAGACTAACAGGGAAATGTAGTACTTATGCTGTCATTACTGTTAGACTTAAGCGATGCTTCTCAGGTGCGTAGAGCATACGTGTTGTGCGAATGTACCCCAGTTGTAGTTTTTTAGCACTCCTTAATAATTCGACGAGTTATTGGTCCAATCAGCTTGTTGTTGTCACGTTGCAAAGTCCGCTTGCTCTGGATAGACTGGCAATACCCGCGTGCTCCCGCTCCCGCATGTCAGTGTCATGTGTTCCGTGGGCCCACCTGCCAGTGTCTCGCCCCCCTTACTTCTCTTCCTTCCCCTCGAAGCCACTGTCCCAACTTCTCTTCCATCCTGCCACTCCCGTCTGATGGTTGTAATCTGATTTTCGTTGGATTGTTTACATGTAATCTATGTTGATAATGCAACATGCAAATGGCATAGACACAATTTCTAAAGTAGAAGCACTCACACACTGCTATTGCGCATATTTCTCAATATAGCTCGACAAACCCATTACAATAATTGTACTCGCACTAAACACAAATGAAATTGCAACCATCCTAAACAACATCTAAACCCACATCACAGCACTGTCGTCGGAGTCCACCTCGATTGGTGACACCGACGTGCCCTTCCGAGCGACATCCACTCCCGCTCATGGCTTGCCCTTCTCCAAGGAGGCAACAATGGCGTTCTGCACAGCTTCGTCCTCGTTGTCCTCCACATCGGAATCGACAATGACGAAGGTGATGGGGTTGGTGTGGACCGAGCACCGTCGCGCCTGGTGGCTCTTGCTCGAGCTCGACGCCGCATCAGTCCTTCTACATGTAGGAGGGGCCGAGCTCAGAGACGTAGCATCGTCGCTCCTCTCAAGAAACCATGGCCATTTGATACTACGACGGTAGGATCTTGGGGTGGATCCGCCGCGGTGAGACCCACCAGAAGCGGTGGAGCGGATGGATCTGCCGGCATGAGCCATGATAAGTTCCTAGGAGGGAGTAAGATTGTGGGCCAGGTGTGTCTAGTTCCTGAGCAAGGCCTCGGAAAGGTGCCAAAACATTTCGTCCAATGCGCGTGAGAGGGCCTTTGAACCATGAAGGCGCGAGGTTTGGTTGACAAGTCTGCACGCTAGGTCCCCCACCTGTCAGCCGAATGTGGACGGTAGGATTCTGCCCGAGTTCTTAAGTGGGGATAAATCATGCTTCACTACTACCCTGACATCCAAAGGATCCTCTTTCCTCTGCCCTCGCTCCCCTCGCTCATGGCTCGCAGCTCATGTAGTTCATCTCGGGCGAAATCAGGGTTGGCTCAACGACGTCAGGCGGGTTCCCCCATCAGGTACCGGAGGGCGCCCTACGATTACTACCCCGATATGATATGTTTGTGCGGTGAGAAGATGCCAAGATGGATTTCCTGGACCGACGAAAATACTGCAGGAAAATTCAGCAACTTCAGCATCAGAGCGGTAAGTTCCTACTGTAGGTACAATGGTAACCTGGATCCGAAAAGCGTAATATAATTCTTTTTTTGTTTCCTTCGATCTACTTCGTAGGAAGGAAGGGGGACTGGCTGAGACAACTTTGTGTGGATTGAAAAGCCACGGACAGGTTTTCACAGAGAGCTTGTTCAGGATCTGCGTGATCCTGTGTGGGACAAGAAAGAGGAGATTTGTGTAATGGAGCGAGAGATCCGGGAGCTTTGCCAGGTGCAGGGGAGGCAGTGGCAGGGAGGTGGTGAGACAGACGGGCTCAAGATTAGGCCAGATAGTGGAAACAATTTCCTCATTATTTGATCATTATCTGTTGCATTTGCAGTTATGTTGTCATGTCGTAGTCCAGTAGATGAAATAAGTTGCTGCTTCGTGGAGTGTAGCAGCCAGCTTAGAACTTGTTTTTCAGCCCAGAAACTTATCATAAGTGTAATGCCAATAGCAGGGATTTATTAAGCGCCTATAAATAATTCATATATGTGCCACTAACACCCATCGTTTTTGGAGACCCCTTAACCGCTCAGCTATCGCGATTGTTCAGATAGTAGTGGCACAGTCACAATTTCGGATTCGACTAGTGGCCTCGGCCGTATCCAATCCTAAAGTCGTGATACATTTTACTCTGAGTACGGGAGGCAGATTGTTTCACCCGACATGTTTCACGCACACCGCTCCAGAGTTTAACCGAACTACATATATAGGTTCAAGTTCAATACATCATTAGACTTCTACACTGCTAGCCTTCATTCTCTGCTTGTGTGCCAACTTTCTTCCTCTTGCCTTCACGTCCACTGGCTTCTTCATCTCCTGCCTTCTTCCTCTTGCTGGGTGCCAATTTTCTTACCTTCACATACATGCATCTCTGGGTCGAGGGAAGTCAGGCCAACCAGCACCAGAATCTTGTCCAACATCATCACTCCACTCGTTTTGGTTTTCTTCCCACAGCAAAATCACTGAGTCGGCTGTCTTGTTTCTTACCTTCCGCTTCCTGTAAAAAACCAGTACATGGATTACTACCTTATATCTACAGACTATAAACAATTTTTTTGTGAATGTACCATCTCATACCTAGGTTTCGGAGCATTAAGGGGACAGCCCGCTGCTCTATGGCCTATAAGATGGCAGGTCTTGCATCTGTTTTTGCCCTTCTTGGTAGCACAGAAAGCCGAACCCTTCTTCTCGAGAAAATTCTTAAACCTATTCACCTGAGATCTTCCTCTGCCCCTTTTTGTAACTGGCTGGCAAAGCTTGAAAGGTAGTTGGACTTGAGGCCATTGAGATGGGTCTGTACAGGGCTCGACGGATCCAGCATACGCATCTCTGAACTTTTCCATAGAGTAGTAGTCTGACAAATACTGATCCAAATATGGTAGAGTTCTTTTCTTCACCAAGAAGGCCAAGGCGTGGTCGCAAGGTTTCCCGGTATGCTACCACTCTAAGCAGGTGCATTCTCGTAGCTGGATGTTCACAACATCCCTTTTGCCACTCTTGGACATATCGACCACCTCACAGCTATTGCTAGTTGATGGGAGAACCTTAAGATGAGCAAGTCCTCGGCTTCTCTTGTGCAGTTGCTGTACAACTGGCGGTAGCATATGTCCTCTAAGTCTCCTACCAATCTCTCTCCTTATATTTAACAGCTTCATGATCATACCACGTATGTTATCCATCAAGATATGAACAGGATGGACTTTTATGTCCTTCACCTAGTTATTCAGGCATACTGCAAGGTTGTTGTTTATGTAATCAACTTTGATGTCAGGGTTGAATTGACTCTTCTTCCATAGCTGCGAATGATGGATGGCTAAGTACTCTAGAAGTTCAGGGGCTTCCACACAAATCTTGCTCATGAAATATTTGCTGCTACTAGGTTTCTAAACTCTAGCAGCAGTAAACATGTAACGAAATACGCTGCCTGCATAGTGTGAGTACAAGTTGAGCATCATATGGGCATGGCATTCTCTACCTTCAGCTCGCGGGAACACCTCCTTCACTGCATTTGTCAGCCCTTTGCATGCATCCGTAGATATAGCCAATGGATCCATGTGGCCTATTAATCTCCTGAGCTGCCTCATAAACTAGACCTAGTTTTCCTCCGTTTCTGTTTCAAACAGACCAAATGCCACTGGGAACATCCAGTTGTGACCATCAAGTGATGTGGCAGATGGAAGGCAGCCTTTCCATTTGCCAGTTTGGACAGTGCTGTTTACACTCAGATACGGCCTACAGCCGTCCTTGAATCCCTGGATGCAAGGTTTAAGCGCCATGAAAAATCTTTTAAAATATATTTTACCATGTACTGATTCGGTGTCAATCTCCACAACACTCCCTGGACACCTAGCTTGTACCTCTGTCTTGAAGTTGTACAGCATCCTGAAGCTATTGGTCCAATCCCCGTGCAAGACCCCCAGACCTTTCTCTTTACCTTTCCAAACTGTGTAATACGGTAGGACAATGTTGTATTTAGAACCGAGGCTAGTCTGAATATTCTTCACGGTCTCCTTAGGGTTATCCTTTAGTATGGACATAGATTGTATAGCCACCCACTCCATATCAACCATTGAGGATTTTAGTTTGCTGCCTGTCGCACACATGTGTGGAGGGCCCATTTTGTTCACCTGCAACACAGATTCATTTAAAAGATAAGCAGAGTCGACTAGTTGCCAGAAAGATACCGCACAGCAATTGTAGTTATAGAGTGAAAAGAGAGAAAGTTCTAATGGTTTGCTGCATTCATTGCCCTAGTACCCTAATTGCCTTCGACGCAGGTAAGGCTCTTGCTGTGATCCTCCATGGACAATGTACCTCGGCCCGTCCATTCATCCACGTTAACTTGCAAATAGCCTCATATCTCTGGGCAGTGTTCTTCAGTCGATAAACGTCAAACTCCCCCTTGATACAAAAATGCCGGAACGACATCCTGAACTCATGCTTTCTACTGAACTCGGTGCCGACCGAAATTATAGGATACTCGTGGTCATGTTTCATTTCTTATACTTCAACACCCAAATCATCGACTAGAATACCAGCCTCATCGTTAAGTTCCTCGTCTATTTCATCATCACCAGATTCTTGATCCTCTATAGTGCCTTCTTCTTCATCGAATTCAGAATCCTGGCCATCGTCTCTAATGCCGAGTACTGCACACATCATATTGACTCCCATGGGTGGGGCAGCACCATCGTATCCACCCAGATGGACCGGAACATTGCCCCAATCCACCTCACCGGCAACTCTGTTTTCTCCAAGATACTCGGTTGGTTCTGCTGCAACCACATGGGGTGGTCTTATGTTTGCACGCATCCCAGGTACTTCAGTAGACAAACAGCAGTCAGAATCAATTTCATCTTGACTGTACAGAACCCTTTTGCTCTTCTTGTGTACATCCTCCTTCCTGATGTAATCTTTCCTGATGGTATCAATAGGGCTTGACATCTGCGTTCCATTCCCCATTGAACTAGGATTTTTGCTGCCACTCTTGGGTGTGATCTCCTTCCTGCCTCCCCTCACGGGTGTTGGCTCTAAGGTGTTGGCATTATTGCCTGACTTCTGCAGCGTGTTCTTCTTCGAATTAGCCCTTTTGCTGCTACTATTGGGTGTGTTCTCCTTCGTGCTGGCATTATTGCCTGACCTCAGCGGCGTGTTCCGCTCCAAATTAGCCCTTTTACTGCTACTATTGGGCATGTTCTCCTTCATGCTGGCATTATTGCCTGACCTTAGCGACGTGTTCCGCTCCAAATTAGTATTTTTTTCTGCTCCCACTGGGTGTGGTAGCCTCCGTGCTGGCCATTTTCGCCTCTTTGCTACCACTCCTAGGAGTGTTCACCACCATGCTAGCCCTCTTAGCGTTTTGCTGCTACCGTTCAGTGTGGCATTTTGACTAGATCTCAGGGGTGTACTCTACGGCATGGTGCCTTTTTTCGTGCGAATCTTGGGCATCCTCTTCTCTGGCGTGGTCTCCTTGGTGACGTTCTTCTTCGGGGTGCCCTTTCTCGGGATGCTCTTCTGCTCCTCTTTATGACGCTCCTCTGTAAGACTCTCCTCTGTTCGAAGCTATCCTCACTCGCACCAGCCCCAGTGATGCCATGGATCAGGTCACGCATGCCTTCTAAAAGTACGTCATCTCTATTGTCGAGTTCCAATTCCTCTCCAACCATTTGCACTATCAAGTGGAAGTACACTTCACCTCTATAATGTTTCCTTGTAAACGGTATGACTAAATCCCTGGTATCTTTCACTTTGATAGCCTTTTTGCTCATGTATCCAAAATATAACAAACGTGCTTCCTGGGAGGACGCACACAACTACTTCACACGTAACGATGCCATCAGGTCAGATAGCTCTACCACTTCAGGATCGTATCTGCCAAGGATTACATCAAACTCGTCATAGAATTTTTCTGTGCCATCATCTAATTTTGCAGTATAATCTGCGACACCGATACGAATGATTACTTTGCCATCATCAGGTTCTGCAGGATAGAAACCTTCGAGAGGTTCGAGAGGTGGAGCGGCACCATCAGACCTAGCCACAATGCCATCGTCGCCATCACCAGCATCATCGTTAGCTGGATCAACCTCGGTGGACGTATCAGGACCAGGAGCAAGGAGAGGGCCCTTAGCAGCGGGAGCTACATTACATGGTGGACAGGCAGGGCCCCTTCTAACGGTAGCCACAATAGGATCAGCTGTTTCCATGCCACATCGACAATCAGGAGTAGTTCCCACAACAGCAGTGTTTCGAGTGCTAGCAGAGTCCAGACCATGAGCTGGCTCTAGACCAGCAGCTCGCTGAACCCGAGCACGGGTTTCAAGGAGGACACAAGGCAGCAGTCTTTGCAACAACATTGGGGCAGCCTTTGGAATCCTTAGTTTGCTCAACAGTGGCAGAGATTGGGTCAACAGCGGTCAGATCAATAACACGAGGATGACCAGTACCAGCAGATTCCAGAGCACGGGTTCGCACAACTTGAGGACGGTTTCGAGGAGGAGCAGCACATAAAGCAGCAATCTTTGCAACAACAGTGGGGGCAGCCTCTGGAAGCCTTAGTTTGCTCAATAGCGGCAGAGATTGGTCAACAATGGTCAAATCAACAACACGAGGACGACCAGTACCAGCAGATTCTAGAGCACGGGTTCGCACAACTTGAGGACGGTTTCGAGGAGGATCAACACACAAGGCAGCGGTCTTGGCAACAACAACGGGGCAGCCTCCATAAGCCTTAGTTTGCTCAATAGCGGCATGGATTGGGTCAACAGCAGCCAGAGCAACAACACCACGGGGACGACCAGTACCAGCAGATTCCAGAGCAGAGTTTTTCCACAATGGCAATACGGGACTCCTACAGGAGGGTTGCCTGATAGAAGCATGTCATGCACGAGGAATCACATTTTGCTCAACAACAGCAGGCATTTCGAGTTAGACCTCCTTGTCCAATAATAGCTGGGCGACTCCTAGTAGCAGGAGCTTCCTCATCCAGTATGTTACAAATCAGCATAACCACGTGAAGCCCAGCATACTATTTCATCAACCCAATTAGCTGACTGTCACACGCTATAGGAACCTTGAAGCCTTGTTCATCAACGAAGCTGAAACGTGCAGTCTGCTCTGGCCTCATTTCAGCAAGTTCACGCACAACAACAACCAAACTAGGGATAATGCATAACTGCACAGGCACTACTTCCATCTTCAGATTGTGAGCTTGATTCCACGTGCTCTTTCCATCTGCTAATTTAATGTGGTAGCCGCAGATGGTGACCAGAACCGTGTATTTGGGTTCAGCGGAGATCCTACTTGACAGAAAATTGGGGACAAAAGATAAGAATTGTTTGTCAGTGTCCGTGCTAGCAAACAATTCTTTGTTATATCTCTGTAATGTCAATAGCCAGCTAGCAGTTATAGGGTAGTGCGAATAGGCAAAGAGAAGAGTAGCTTACCCGCATTAGCCAGAAGTACTTCTTCCTTGGCAAATGGATCTGCCACCTTCACGCTGCTCAACTCGTCGGCTGTAGAGGCGGTCTAGATCGTCGCAACAGCTGGCACGACATTCGGCATTAGAGTTCGGTAGCAGTGAGGAGGCGCAGCAACTTGGCACCGGAAGTCAAATGCCCGCAGAGAACATTTTGGTTGGAGAGGCAATTTCGATGCCGTCGGTGCTAGGGTTCATGCGAAAGGAGGAAGGAAGTGGATTTGTGAATTTGGTCAATGCCCATGCTCCTTTAGTCTCTCGTTTTTCCTACGTGGTTGCCGCGTTGGCGGCTCGCGTCACGGAAATATTACTGACATGAGGGTCCCGATCGTCTACTTCACGAGGAAGTTCATGGAATGTTTGGATTTTGTAGGGGTCAGATGAGTTTTGCATCAAATGGCCCCTCTCGGTAGTTGGCATCCCAACATTTTGAAACGCAGAAATTTCAGGCAACTTAGGTAACCGCGGTGCACTCGCGCAGGAAGTTTGATACCGTAGACGAACATGCCCCATAGGGTGTGGCCAGCCCCTGGCCCTCCTTCGCTACCCTCCGGACTCCATGTTCCTTCTGGTAAAATATTGACTTTGGCTTTTGTCTGGTCCAATTCCGAGAATATTTCCTTACTAGCTTTTCTGAAACCAAAAACAGCAGAAAACAGGCAACTGGCACTGTGGGATCTTGTTAATAGGTTAGTTCCAGAAAATGTATAAAAATACCTCAAAGTAGGAACAAGACATAAGAAAGTAGATAATAAACAATCATGGAACATCAAAAATTTAGATACGTTTATGACGTACCAACATCCCCAACCTTAACTCCTGCTCTTTCCTCGAGTATGTAAGTGATAAAAAAAGAATAATTTTTGAGGTGACATGCACCATCATAATCTTGATCAAGGTATTTGTAAAACATTGATAGCTAGATCATAGTACTTTAACATAGCATGAAAGATATAGTTCTATCAATAAGACATAGCAACTATGTTGTAACATGAAAAGGTACAAACAAAAGATTCATGAATAATAATGCTTTGAAAGACGTTTGTCTGTTTCACATATAGAAAACATAATGAGAATGGTATTCAGCTTGTCCCTCATAGTGTAGCAAAACATAAATGCATAGGACAACCTTCAAAGTTCATAAGGGTGACTAGATACAAATAGTTTAAGAACAAACAATATCAAAGTTATGAATCAATCAACAAGTTTTGGGACAATACACATTAAACTAAGAATGGCCACTATGCTCTCTCAATAGGTGCATAAAGATAGAAGATGTAGACTCAACATAAAAAGTAAAAGAAAGGCCCTTCATAGAAGGAGCAGGGATTCAAGTCTCATAAAGAGCTTCCAAAAATTATGGTACTTATTAGCTTTCAGCTCTCATTGCCCCTATCATAAGCATATTAGGTGATTAAGGTTAAAGTGAACAAATATGAGGATATGCTTGACAAGTTATAAGCTAAAAATCTCATGCCCCTTACTTACGAGTACCGTTCCTCATGGTACTCAAGTTTAGTCACAGGTAAGTTCTTGTCATTGTAAGTACATGTGTATCATAGAGAACCGCCAACGGGGTAACCCCTTGCCCGATGATACAGAAGAATCCCCATATCCAAGTGACAAGGCAAGCAGACAATGAGCATCTCACAATCCTTTTATTTCCTATTTGCATAGGCAATCTTTTTTTCTCTTTTTTTCTTTACTATTTGCATAGGTTTTTTATAGAGGATGCTTCATAGATTGCTCACTATGGTTACGCTATAGGTTTCCACCATGATTAGGCATGGATTAGACCAGCCGCCCAGGCGTTTCTCTACACATATACGAACTCCATGAGCCTTACAAGCTCCCTTTCATTTCACACCGCCGGGATCCATAAGCAAAAGACAATGATATCAACTAAATAAAGTGCAATGTTGAAAGTGTTCCCCATGACAACATGGGTTCTACTATTCATAAGTTACAAAACGCAAGCATATCGCAACATAGATGGACACAATGGTTCATGTTTATTAAGTGCGAGAAAAGTAAAGTGTAACATCAAGTTCGTGAGAGATTTAATCACTAATTTTCACATAACAAGTTAATTAATTCGGAAGGTAGATAAAAACATGAATATACTTGGAATAGCAATAATGCTAATAGGTAGGTATGGTGGACTCTTGGAATAACTTGGTTTATTTGGAGTTGGATGCATGAGTGGAACACATACTTGGTATGGAGGCTAGCAAAACACTGGGAGCGACCAACTAAGAGAGCAATAATGGCCATAATCATGCAAAGAGATAAAACATTATTAATTAAAGCATAAAGTGATATTACAAGTCGAAAACTAAATGATCATAGAGGCTATGGTGACTTGGTATAGTCTTAACATGGTGTGAGCATGCGCCAAGTCAACCCAAATAAAGCATCAAGGAGAATACCACAATATTATGCTTTTATATGTTAAAACAACGCATGATTCTTTCAAGGCACATTAAGCAATCTAAATTGTTTGTAACAAGTCATGCTGCAACAATAATCACTGGGCATAAAGTAAAAGCAATATCAAACATGGCATGATAACGTCTAGGACACAGGAAAACAAGCTTCCTTTTCCACCACTATAAGTATGAATCTTCCTACTCTTTTCTAACACCAATCGAAAACTAAAGCTAAATGCAGTGCTACCAAGGAGAACACTCACAGAACAATAAGAGTGAAACTAGAGTGTTCAGGCGATGAATAATGGGGTGTGTCTTGATACATTGCAAATGTATCTATAATTTTGATGTTCCATGCTTGGTTTTAATCTACTTTCTTGTGTTTTGTCCACACTTTGGAGTACCTTTCATATGATTTCTTGGACTAACCTATTAACAAGAGCCATAGTGCCAGCTGCCTGTTTTCTGCTGTTTTTGGTTCCAGGAAGTCAGAAAATGAATATTCTCGGAATTGGACGGGACAAAAGCCAAAGTTACTATTTTCTCGGAAGACTCACGGAGCCAGAAGGAGAGTCGGAGAGGGGCCATAGGGTGGCCACACCCCCTTGGCACGGGCCAGCCCAGGCCGCGCAGGCATGGTGTGGGCCCCTGTCTGGCCACCACCTTGCCTCCTTCGCCTATAAGAGCCCTCCCGATAACCAAAAACCCTAGATCATCAATCAGAAATCCACGAAAAGTTCCGCAGCGCTGCCGCACCGAAGGGGAGATTTGGGGGACAGAAAGTCTCTGTTCCGGCACCCTGTCGGGACTGGGAAGTGCCCTCGAGCATCCTCCATCGATTCTCCACCACCATCTCCATCACCGTTGCTGATTCCCATGATAAGGAGGGAGTAGTTCTCTCTCGAGCTAAGGGTTCTACCGGTAGCTATGTGTTCATCTCTCTCTATGCATGATCTTATTGAGATCATGAGCTGTAATCCTATAGATCTACCTGCTACTCAAGTGCTTTAATAGATCTCTGCTCGCCCCATGTGTGTGAAAGTGACAGCGTGCACACCATGGTGGCACTTAGGCTAGAGATTACAAATACTTGTGAGGAGTTATATTTGGAGTTGGATGTCTTTATAAATTGTGGTGTTTGTTGGACTCATCTAATGCTCAAGAGTGACAGTGTGGGGTTTTCTAGATGGGAAAGAGGAACTTTGAGGATGCTGTTATAGCCCTACCAACGATTAGAGTGTCAACCGGAGAGTAGTTAACAGTAAGTATCATTATGATAATATTTTATATGAGAGTGTTCACTAGTGAAGTAGCGATCCCTAGGCCTTGTTTCTAAGCATTGATACTCAGTTTGCTACTAGATCTGTTACATGTTTGCTTGTTTCCATCTTATTTCATTTTTACTTTAGTATTTTCCGACACCATCAAGCTATTTTATATCACCATTACCACCTTATAATTATCGATACCACTTGTATTTCACTATCTCTCTTCGCCGAACTAGTGCACCTATACACCTGACAAGTGTATTGGGTGTGTTGGGGACACAAGAGACTTCTTGTATCTTGATTGCAGGGTTGCTTGAGAGGGGATACCTTTGACCACTTCCTCCCTGAGTTCGATAACCTTGGGTGGATCCACTTAAGGGAAAACTTGCTGCTGTTCTACAAACCGTCTACATTGGAGGCCAACAACTATCTACAAGAATAGAAGTGCGTAGACCATCAAGCTATTTTCTGGCGCCGTTGCCGGGGGAGGGTAAGGTAAAAGGGTATATCACACCGGAGGATTAAAGAAGAAACCTCCCAATGGCAAACGCCTATTTGCTGGCGCCGTTGCCGGGGAGGTAAGGTAAAAGGTACTAACATCCTCTGGTGCGAGTGCTCGAAGTTATTTCCTTAGATTCTGGCAAGTTTGTCTTTTTTCTTGTTTTCAAACACGAGTTAGGCTTAATGAAAATAACAAAGAAAATTAGAGAGCTATATAGTATTTATCTTGAGTTAGGACATGAAGTGTTTGAAGAGAAAATTAAAAAACCTATGGAACTTTATTTGCATGCTAATAGCAATGTTGTTAGTATGAATTCTTTGGACACCATTATTGCTAATGCTATGGAAAAGGGCTAAGCTTGGGGGAAGCTGGTTTGATGAGAATGATCTTTTTAGTCCCCACATCTTTAGAGGAGAAAATTTTCTTTGATGATACTATACCTCCAATATATGATGAATATGATATTTTCAGTCCACCTACTATTGAGGAGGTAATTCATTATGACTATAATATGCCTCCTATATTTGATGATTATGATGATGATAATGATAATGATAGCTATTTTGTTGAATTTGGCTCCAACTACATTAATAAGAATAACTATGCTTATGTAGAAAGTAATAATGATTATATGCATATGGCTCATGATAAGAATGTTTTATGTGATAGTTTATATTGTTAATTTTATTCATGATGCTACTGAAAGTTATTATGAGAGAGGGAAACATGGTCTTTGTATCTCAAAATATTAAGTTTCCCTCTCTGTATGTGAAAATTTTGAAGTTGCACTTGTTTTGCTTTACTATGCTTGTTGCTTTGTGCTTTCATGACTTGTTTCGTTACAAGTTTCCTATGCATAGGAAGTGGGTTAGACTTAAATGTGTTTTGAATTTTCTTCTTGATGCTCTCTTTTACTTCAAATCATATTGTTATGTGAGCATCTCTCTCAAACTATCATGCCTAACTTAAAGGCGGTAAAGAAAAGTACTTATTGGGAGATAACCCAAAGTTTTAGATGAGTCTTGAAAGTTATTACTTCTGTAATACTGCTCCTTATCCTTTTTATTTGCTTTTTGTGCCAGAGTAATCCTCTAATGAGAGAGAAGTATGATTGAGAAAGTTGTTGTCCTGAAACAGATTTCTGTGCTTCACCGTAAAATTCATGTAAAATCTCTGTACGTCCTTTGAAGCGTGAATTTTTCTGCTTCTTCCCCCGGCTGTTATCTAACTTTCGTTAGTTTGTTCACACTTTTCAATTTGACCAACAGAAGGTCTTCGAAAAAATTCGTCTTTTCCTGCTGGTCTGTTTTGACAGATTTCTACCATTTTCTGCATTTGCTTCTTATTAGTTCCTTTTTGAGTTCTTTTGCGGAATTGAGCTTTGAGGGAAGTGCTTCAGTAGCTAGTGTTCTAATGGAAGTTTATGGTGTTGGAACTAAACTAAAGACTTATTATCTTAAGTGTACTAATGTTGCTAATAAAGATTGTGTGAAGTTTTGTATGATGGAAAATTTTCAGGTGTATGGAAGGATGAGTAATGAGATGAAGGATGGACTAAAGCTCAAGCTTGGGGATTCATGGCGTGTTACCCCAAGAAAATCCAAGAATTAGAAGATTCAAAGCTTGGGGATGCCCAAGGCACCTCCTTCTTCATCATAAAAATCTCAGGTTTCTTCCAAACACTTCATTTTTATTGTTTCATGCACAATTGTGTTGTTCTTGGAGCGTATTTGTTTTTGTTTTGGTTTTAGTTCTTGTTTGGCTTAGTTGCTGTTAATAAATTGGTTGGACCCCCTCTTTCATACATTGTTTTGCAAATAGTTTGGTTTGGTTTGGAAAAGAGTAGGAAAGTTCATACTTATGTGGTAAAAAGAGCTTGTTTTTTATTGTGGCCTATGCTTTGTCATGCCATGCTTGATATTGTTTTGGCTTTATGCTTAGTATTCTTTGCTGTAGCATGATTGTTATAAACAATTGAGATTGCTTAATGTGCCTTGGATGAATCATGCGTTGTTTTCGCATATTAAAGCACAGTATAGTGGTATTCTCCTTTGATGCTTTATTTGGGTTGACTTGGGCGCATGCTCACACCATGTTATGACTATCTCAAGTCACCATAGCCTTTATGATCCTTTAGTTTTCAACTTGTAGTATCACTTTATGCTTTGATCAATGATGTTTTGTCGTCTCTGCATGATTATGGCCATTATTGCTCTCTTAGTTTGTCGCTGCCTCGTCTTTTGCTAGCCTCCACAACAAAGTATGAGTTCCACTCATGCATCAAACTCCTAAAACCAAGTTATTCCAAAGAGTCCACCATACCTACCTATTAGCATATGCTATTCCAAGTATATTCATGTTTTTATCTATCTTCCAAATTAAACTTGTTATGATAGAAACTAGTGATTAATCTCTCACGAACTTGATGGCACACTTTACTTTTTGCATTTAATAAACCTGAACCATTGGGTCCTTCTTTGTTGCGAATCTTGTGATTTATAAGTTGAAATTAGCAGAACCATGTATCATGGGAACGCTTCAACATTGCACTTGTACCTTGTACCCCGTTGATATCATGTTTTTTGCTTATGGATCCTTGCGGTGTGAAATAAAAAGTGGAACTTGTAAGATCATGGAGTTTGTATGGTGTGTTAGAGAAACGCTTGGGGCCGCTAGCCTGAAGCCTGCCTAATCATGGTGGAAACTTGTATGCATCACATACTGAGCATCTCGTATGAAGCATCCTCAATAAAAACCTAGGCAATAGCAATAAAAGATTCGGCGAGATGCTCATTGTCTGCTTGCCTTGTCATTTTGATTATGGGATAACTCCTGTATCATGTGCAAGGGGTACCCCGTTGTGTTCTTTATGATACATATGTACTTACAATGACAGAGCTTACTTGTGACTAAAGTTGAGTAGCATGAGGTTCGGTCTTGGTAAGTAAGGGCATGAGATTTCGGCTTATAACTTGTCAATAATATCTTCTTAGTTGTGTCACTTTAACCTTAATCACCTTAAAGATGCTTATGATAGGGGCAATGAGAGCTGAAAGCTAACAAGTACCATAATTTTTTGGAAGTCTCTTTATGAAATTTGAATCCCACTTCCTTCTATGAAGGCCTTTCTTCCACCATTACATTGAGTCTCCACCTTCTATCTTTATGCACCTACTTTGAGAGCATAGTGGCCATTCTTAGTTCTATGTGCATTGTCCCAAGACTAGTTGATTGATGCATAACTTGATATTGCTTATTTTAAAATATTTGTATCTAGTCATCATCTTATGAACTTTGAAGGTATCCTATGCATTTATGTTTACTACTCTATGAGGGACCAAACTGAATGCCACTATGCTATGTTTTCTTTATGTGAAAACAAACAAACGTCTTGCAAAGAATTGTTATTCATGAATCTTTTGTTTGTGCATTTTCATGTTGGCAACATAGTTGTTTGTCTTATTGTTAGAACTTTATCTTTCATGCTATGTTGAAGTACTATGATCCCATCTATTCATGTTTTACAAATACTTTGATCAAATTTATGATGGTGCATGTCACCTCAAAAATTATTCTTTCTTTTTATCACTTACCTACTTGAGGATGAGCAGGAGTTAAGCTTGGGATGTTGATACATTGCAAATGTGTCTATAATTTTTGATGTTCCATGCTTGGTTTATCAAATTCTTGTGTTTTGTCCCACTTTGAGTACTTTTCATATGATTTCTTGGACTAACCTATTAACAAGAGCCATAGTGCCAATTGCCTGTTTTCTTGGCTGTTTTTGGTTCCCGGAAGTCAGAAAATGACTATTCTCGGAATTGGACGGGACAAA
>CAJUXJ010000969.1:0-77078 GCA_910589775.1 Avena eriantha
ACACACATGGATCCATATGTGGTTTGTGGAAAAGAACACACATGCAATGACCACTGATTGATCCATAAGTGGTTTGCGGAAAGAACACACATGTAGTGAACACTGGTTGATCCATGTGTGGTTTGTGAACAGAACACACATGGAATGCCATTGGTTGATCCATACGTGGTTTCGTGGAAAGAACACACATGAAATGACACTGGTTGATCCAATGTGGTTCATGACGGGAACACACATGCAATAACTCTTGTGGATGCATATGTGGTTTGTGGAAAGAACACACATGCAATGAACTCTAGTGGATCTATCCTGGCATAATTTGATGTATGCCACAATGCATTTCATTGTAAAGACACACACTTTCTATTTTTATACTACTCAGCTTTGCCCACCTTCTCTCTCTCTCTTTCGTAGAACCCCAAACTGTGTCCCACTCTGTGCTACGCCCTGATTGGTTGTCACAGTTGTCACGCGGATCATGCGCACCAACCGTTGATCCTGTGTGATCCAACGAGGCTCGTTGCACACGTCGTGCCCTTCACAGGACAGCGCGAGACAACACGGACGTCTCCCTCAATGAGACTTCTACAAGAAGGAACACGATGCCGTCCATCGAAAAAGTGGTCGAGTGGTCATGTCATGTTTAATCTAGTCTGCAATGGCTACAAGTCTACTACACGGCAACTGGTCATCCACGGACCAACCGGCTATACCATTTTTACTACGCAGTGCGCCTGCACTCTCACTTCCGTCAGGCCCCCCCCACATGAACCTTCCACGCGGCAAGCCGCAGCCGGAAGAGCTGTCAACCGGGCCCTTGAGGAGGCCAAAACGTCCCCGCATTAAAAAACCCAGCCTCTCGGGGTCCTCAATTTGCACTCATCAACTACTCTCTCTTCCCTATCCATCAAAA
Source organism: Avena eriantha (assembly GCA_910589775.1). Taxonomy (NCBI): domain Eukaryota; kingdom Viridiplantae; phylum Streptophyta; class Magnoliopsida; order Poales; family Poaceae; genus Avena; species Avena eriantha. The sequence goes on from CAJUXJ010000969.1 coordinate 914, forward strand.
CACCACAATATTGAACGTACTTGCACGAACCTTCTCCATGAAACCAGTGCGTGGGGGTGAGTGTCCGGGCATCGCTGCTTCACGCGGCAGATCTGGAGGAGCATCACGCAGCACAGGCCGAGGAGGACATGTAGTTCAACCCCTTGGGGGACCATGTGCCCGCCGGTGCTGATGACTTGGGAGGCGCTGATGAGGGCGTGGAGTTCGACGAACACGCTCCGCTCGTGTACCCGGAGGTACATCTATTTCTACATGTTCATATTTTCTACTCGAGCTAATCTATCCAGGCGTCATAAAAAATCTAGTCCTACTGATTAGATGCAACGTACGAACCGTACATGGAGAGATCTAGTCTATTCTGAGTGAATCCACATTATTTATTTATTAATAAGTTACCAAGAACACAAACCACATTAATTTAGGAGCGAGCTAGGGAGACGGCCGTAATGAACTGCTGAACCTATATAGCCATGTTATTGCATCGAAAGTAACTTGGAATGGTGGAAGGAATATATATTTATTATCTTGCTCATTTCGCTTTGTATTCCATACATTACAGGTGTATTCAAGTGAGATGGACTCTAACAAGGAGACCAGGGACAACAAGAGCTGCCATGTCATGAAGAAGCTTAAGAGCGGGATAATCCCTTTCCGCACTCGACTTAGGGAGCTCAAGTGCCCTTTCTATAAGAAAGGAGTCAACCCGAGGATTGCCAGCTTGATTCCGCATGCGGTTGGCATCCGTAAAATCCCGACTAGTAAACACAAGTCGGCGACCAAGGCTACGCACGCTGCTTATGGAAAGTTCCTGAGGGAGTATGTCAAGACCGGCCTAGTGTCCCCTTACTTAGGAATCAGCAACTCCTAGCCGACCAACCACGTCACTGTGTTGGCCCGGCCACTAATAATATTTAGTTCTCTTACCGTATCTAGACCCTTAAACTATGTGGATTTCTATTTTCGTACCCTTCAAAATATATTCAAGTACATCTGTTTATGTTGTTAAAGTTCCGGTGGCATACTCGTTATTTTGCATGGATAGAGGGGTGCCCCCGACAGATATAAGGGTTATCCTGTCCGCTAGATCACAGAGGATCAACGGTTGGTGGGCAAAACTGAGTACAACTGAATCGCCATGGTTAGACACAAGGGAAAAAACGTGACTCACGGTACGCGTGTGCGGTGCAGGGGGCGGTAGCGGACACGTGTGGCCGTGCACGGTGCATTAGCGTACACGGTGCACGGTAGTGCAATGAAACGCCGCTTCCCTTCTCCTTTAATAGAGGCCTCCCCACTCCCACTCATCACGCACTCGCTCACTCAACCGTCTCCATTGTCCCATCACCTTCTGCAAACGCCCAACAAAACCCCAACCACGCCGGCGATGGAGATGTTCGGCGCGGTGGCCATCGGCGCCTCCAAGGCAGCCGGCGATGAGCCCCCCGTCCCTGTCCCCGCATCCGCCGTAGCCTCTGGCAAGGAGGCCCCCGCCGGTCTCGGACTGACCCCGCTCGGCTGGGACCCCTACGAGGAGGTTGTCTACATAAGGCCGGAGAACCCCTACGACACCAGCATCGCCGACCCGTGGTCTGAGGTAACCAGGGTTTTCTCCCCTTCCCTTGTTCTTCCCCCGTTCCCATCGTTGGATGCTAGATCGTATGTTATTAGGGCTCGGCTGTTCGTATTTTTACAGTAGCTAATCCTATTGTGTTAGATCTCGATTTTCGATGAATCCCCCTGTTCATAGTTGGGATCAGTATTCAATTTGGTTTGAGATTTGGGGAATAATCGGGAGATCTCATTCGGTTAGTTTATGCAAAAAATCAATCCCGATAATCAAAGTATCTCAATCATGTCCTTATTTCACTCTACTGTTTTTTCCAACAGGAGGATAGCAGCGACCTCCGCAGCGACGACGAGTCGCAGGACACCAAGAGTCGTCATGTGCTGAGGAGGCTAAAGTCCGATCAGTACAACAACTTCTTCGCCGATGATGTGTACAGGTGCCCCTTCTGCCCCACCAGGAGGCTCCGCGGCACGGACTTCAACTCCCTCGTGAAGCATGTCGAGGACGCGAGGACCTGCGGCGAGTCTGTGAATGTCCATGTCTTCAGGGCCAAGCACCACGCCCTTGGTCTTCACCTCTGCAACCTCTAGAAGGTGGCTATCGAGGAGGGTCGCATGCCCCGGATCAGACCCAAGGTGCCCAAGGTCAACGGGCTGGGCCGCAAGAAGTGGAGGAGGCGCTAGAGGAAGGAGGCGGATGCCCTCCTGGCAGAGGCCACAAGGGGCCACTGATCAGCTGCTGCTGCTGCTGCTGTAAAGTAGCTTCTTTTGTCTTGTCTGTGTTGAAGTAGTCCGCTGCTGCTGCTGCTGAGCAGCCTAATTGTTGAACCTCGTTAAGTACCGTACTATATAACCTATATTAGCTTCTTTATCTACATCTACTCTGTTTACTGAATTTATTTATGGTGCTGGTTTGTTTTGCTGCTCTAGATTTGCTACCATATTGGGGAAAAACAATCGCAAAAGGAACAATGAATGAAGAGAGAAGCTGCTCTAGATTCCCTACCTTTTTGGGCAAAAAAAAACACAACTGTTAGAGAGAGAGGGGAAAAGGCTCTCTTAAAAAGGCCAAATAAAAAAACTTCCACTTTAGGCGTCATGGCGCACGTAACGACCAAGCCTTTGACCAGACGGCACCCCCCCTCCGAGTGCATGTGAGGGCTTTGGAATATCGGGAGGGACAAACGAGACACAATGTTGGTATAGCTAAATCTTACAAAAAGCTGAATTTGGCTTTACCATGCAATTTGGCTAGAGCTCCACAATGTAGCTATTCTAAATCCCTAAACTATGTGGTGCGTTGAAACCTAATGCTTTTCCACCGACACGTGTGTTGCAAAGTTGCTTGATCGTGCATGCTTACACAAGTGGCCTACAGAGAAACTTATAGAAGCATGGGCAAACGAGCTTCATTTTGGCAAATTCGGGACAAGCTTTGCGCAATCGGCAGGCCTGATCGGCTGCCCCGAGGTGCATGGATACTAGGTCCATGTCTATGCTTACACTTCTTAAACTTGTTAGGAATTAATAATAACTGTACACTTCCTTCTGTCCTGTCACATTACGTCGTGTCAGCACCGCGCACCCGCTGCGGATCCGCAACGGGACGGTGGTCTATGTGACCGGTCTCTTCCATGCCAAAGCCACGTCGCACACCCGTCCCATCGCCTACCGGGATGGACGTCGAATTTAATCGCTAGGATTGGAACCATCGATGCTCACCCCGTCAAACTTGCTTCCGCATGGTTATGACCGGAATATTGGTAAACAGAATTTAAGCATCGCCTTCTATCTCCTGAGCACATCACGGTGCAAAAATCCCCAACTCATTCCTTCCACCGGCGCTGCCACCGCAAGAACCATCGACGTTGCCGCAGGCACCGCCTCCGCCTGGCCATACCACCGCAACAAATCACTCCCACCTCCACGCCTAGTCCCAGCCACCGCTACCAACCCTAGGCCACCACCGCCGCATTAGCTGCTACCATGGACGCAGAGTACGGCGTGTTCGGCGACGGGAGCGACTACACCGATGAGTACACCGTCACTGCCCATGGCACCACCAAGCTGACGGTCGTCCACACAAATGCATCAGCGGAGGTGGCCATGGTCATCGCAATGTACGAGCGGTGGCTACAAGATCCGATGGATAGGTACAAGATTGTCGGCCTTGACCTCGAGTATACGAGAGATAGGAAGAAGACAGTGCTTTTGCAGCTGTCCATGCGTAACCACTGCCTACTATATCACGTATGTAGGGCCAAATCTGTATGCTCGGAGCTTCGCGAGTTCCTACACAGGAGGGAGATCTACTTCGCCAGCGTCGACATCAAGAACGACACTCCGAAGCTAGAACGGGATCTCCTCGTTCATGTCGTCAATCACGTCGATCTCCAACGTTTGTGGAGGTACCCGGATGGCGGTACGGGGAAAGCCAGCATGGCTAGACTCGCTTCCGACATCATCGACTGCGAGTACGCCGGCATGAAAATCGAGTTCCCGAAGCACCTGCACAAGCGATGGGAGTGGAGGCACCTGGATTATGATGCGATCAAGTATGTAGCCAGTGACGCGTATGTCTGCTACGAGATGCTCAACAGGATCTGGCGGGTGGGTGAGTGTGATGTTTACCACTACTAGTTTTGCATTTCGTTCCTAGTTTTATCTCGCCTGTATTTTATCTCGCATGTATTTTCTAAGCATTTTGTGTGTAAGAACCAACCTCGTATGATCCCTGTGCTATTAGCGACTTAACCTATATGAATTACATTCCCCCTTTTGTATGCTCAACATTCATTCTTACAAATTCTGTCTGTGCCATTTGCATGCGGCAGAATCCAGGAATGACATGCATAAGGTGTGATACAGTCATAATTCATAACCAAACCCAGATTATAGAGAAGTATACAGTCATAAACCAGATTATAGTTTGACAAAGGTAATACACATCAGTTCGTAATTGCTCACATAGTGAACTTATGAAATAACATGTTTTCATAAACACAACAATCATGCACTAATAGTCTACATCCCAGCTTGTTGGAGAAGGCAACCGATCCCAGGATGCCTTCGGTCGCTTGCCCCGGTTTGTAGATTCATCTACGATCCGGCATCTGGGACAAACAACCTGCCTTGGTGGTGGTTCAATGATGCGATGCCTGGAACGAGATTTTACAATTTGGCGGTACAGCTCGTGGCTAACATACCCGTCCATTGCAGCGTACTTCAGATTAGGTTCAGAAAGTGGCTTATCCTCCCAGTAATCGTGCCCTAAACGCCTCCACGAACATCTCGGCAATCTGTCCTTCATGTCAGCGTACCACGGGTCTATGAGTTCGGAGGCAAGAGCGGCCATCCCGGTCTTGCCGCCCTTCATCCCTGGGATCTAGTAAATTTCCTGGATGTCCACTCTGCACTCCTTTGGGATTCTAATGTTGACAGTCGGGCTTTCAAGCAGTTTACTATCATTCGTGATGTTAACACTGGTAAATGTTATGTGCTGGTTCACGAGAAAGTCATGAAACAGATCCCTAATGATTTCGCCCCACCTGCATGAAAACGAATTCAGACAAATAATATATCAATAACTTTTGCAAACAGACGGTTCAGGAACAAAAAGATAGCAAAGTCCACCAGATCCCGTCAGCCCCCTTCTCGCAAAAAGGCTGGTATATGAGGACGTGCCCCTTCATGGAGAGTTACACCACGGCGATCCTACGGTGATCGCGGCTGTACTCGAGGTCGAGACCTACGAACGTGTTTTCTTCGAACTGCAGCCAACTCGTGAAATTATTCAGAGTGTTCCTCACCGTCTAAGGGTCGGTGGTGTAGATGACATCGATCTTCTTCCTGCCATGTACTTCAATGTCAAAGTGCGCAGTTTCTTGCCTGTCGTCGTTTCGGACGTCCGGAGCGTCCATGACTACAGGCAAGAGGGAAAGGATATGGAGGAAGAGGGTGATGCGGTGGTGGAGGAAATGGATGAGGCTATGGAGGAGAAAGATGATGAGGCCGTGGAGGAGGAAATGAGATGGAGAAGTGAAAGATTGGAACCGCCCTTACCAATATCTGGAATGGTGCAGGACCGTTCGTAGTAGGGTGAAGGTGGCGAAAAATGGTGGTTTTGCGCGTCGACGCTAGCACTTCCTAAAATTTGTTCTGCGCCACTTGCATGTGGTGGAATCAATTCAAACGTAGGCACGTTTACGCGTGCCGACCTTCACTCACTGACAGGCAGGCCGCACATTTCCCTTTTACGATTTATTTTTTCACTTCCTCTAGACGGTTCCGATGCCCGCCCCCAATAGTTATGCCCCTCTTCTTTTCTTCCACGCGGATGAGAACCGACGGCGGCGGCGGTTCCTTGCAGATTCACTCCTCGCTCGAACAACTGCCCCATCCTTGATTCCACCCCCTCTCGAATCCATCCGGCTCCTTATCACTACGCCTCCATTAATCTACCGGATTCCAGACTCCATTTGCCGCTATGGGTAGAGCTTGGGGTAGCAGCAGGCTGAAGCGAAAGGCATGCGACGACGACGCGGATGGCCAGGGCGACCGCTACCGCGAGGATTGGGAATGGCCAAACCTCAGCGCCACGAACGTGCACAGGATTGCCTCGGAGTTGGACATCATCTCAGCCGGCCGCCTCGCTCGCTGCATCCCTGGCTACCGCGTGACAATGCATAACATGGACGAACAACCGTTCGGCATGCCAGGCCTTCTTTACCCCGATAACAGCAAATGGCTAGACGACCATGATGGCCACGTAAGTTCCAGTATCTAGCTTATTCGTTCAGTCATATCGTTGATTCATATGTGCTGAACTCTCATCGGAATCCTATGTTCCTTTCGTCGAACGTGTTGTGTGCACGCGCGGTTTGAACAAATCGAACCATTTAAGATTATTCTGTACAGCAGAAGCTCTGCTCGTACCTGATATTCTAGTATTTTCATAGTGACACAGTCTTAGTTTAGGTGATAGACGAGTTGTCAATTTTGATTTTGCAATGGAATGCTTGCTAGGTGATATTCTGTTTCCTAAAATAAAAACAAACAGATTAGACGATTTAAGGCTGTTATGCCTTGAGCTGTTTAATTATGATTATCGTCAGGAGTTTGTTCTGGGGGCCTCTGCTCCTACTCCATATATTGAGTATCTTCGTAGTGAAACAGGCACAATTTAGGCGATATCTGAGGAGACACTCGTATTTAGGCGATATATTGTGTACTTTAATCTAAAGGTCCAGTTGTCAAATTGTATTTGCAATGGAATCCATGCTAGGTGATTGTACCAACTGACAACAAACTCTGTAGAATATTCATGCGAAACTGATGCTGCTGGATAAGTGGTCGGAATCAGTAGTGGTGAATATCAAGGAAGAAGAAGAGACGGAAATGGGAGATGACCAGAACTGGGTGGGTGGCAACGGTGAGTGGCTGGTCCTTTATCCGAGGATGGGAGTACTTGGACTCTAAAAAATTGCTACAGATCGAAGAGACTTGCAGTGCCATCTTTGAAGGGTGTCGGCATTACTGCATTCAACATCGGGTGCCCGCCGCCCATTTCTGAATTTGCTTACAGGTTCAACATGGCAGAACTTGAGCTCATGAAGGTACATCTCCCACATAGACCGCGGGAGGGGGCGTGGAAGAACTGGGAGTACAACCTCTTAGCGGTGTTCGACAAGGCAATCACATTCATTAGATGGCCAAAAGACAAGGAATGGACAGTCTTGCGCGACGACTTCCTGTGGCCGGAGAAGTATGTCGATGCCGTCTTCACCTACGGCTACTCTTCGTACAGACCGCAACGCATTTATGCGGTCACTGAACCTAGCGGCGACGTGCGTGTTTGGGAGCCGTCCATTTGGGGTGAGTCATGGTGTCATATAGCATGTAAAATCCCATTCAAAATTCTGCTTACTGACTGTTAGTAACACACAGGTACACACGCAGCCCCGCGCATCATTCCAGCTCCGGTCATCGAAGATGTAGTAGCAGATGCTGAACTTGGGACACGGCGCTGGTTCCTGGCACCTCTCGGAGGCAATACGGAACAGGATGATGAACTCTTGTGTATTCATATCAGGGGAGCACTAAACATCGTTGGTGATACAATAGAACATATGGGGACACAACTTTCTTCATACCCATCACTGCGGTGTCACGTTTTCTCGAGGTACGCATGCACATCCGAAGACCCAGTAGAGCAAGTCTGGAGCAGAGTCAACAATCTGAAGGGACAATCTGTGTTTCTTAGGATCAACTACCCTTTCTTTGTCAGAGCGCCTCGAGCTATTGAACCTGTAATTTCTCAGGCAGTCCTGGCCCCTGATGTTGCTGCTGCTGGTGGTGGTGGTGGTGGTGTTGGTGGTGGTGGAGCTGACGAAGAACTAGCTGCTGCTGCTCCTGGTGAAGCTGACGAAATACTTGGTAATGCTGCTTCTGGTGAAGCTGACGAAATACTTGCTAATGCTGCTGCTGGTGAAGCTGACGAAATACCTGCTGAGGCTACTGCCGGAGTCTAGGAAGAACATGGTGGTGTTGTTGCTGAGGTGCCAACACTTCCAGTGTTGATAGAAGACTGTGTGTTTGCTGCACACTCACGCGCCTATCATGTTGACACTCCAGATCCGACCTGGAGCCAAATCCACGTCGAGGGGAGGGGGCCTACAATTGGCTCATCAGTCGGGTCGTACTATTTGAAGGAGAATGAAAGACGGCCAAACGCAGCATTCTGGTTCGTTCCGACGATACCACCAGCTCCAGGGACCTAGTGCTCATACTGGCAGATCTGATGAACCATTTGTCTTTATCTTTATCATTAGTTACGCTTATGTGTGTAAAGACTAAGCTGTGCTTATTTGTGTAAGACTAAGTTAGGCCTAACTACGTAATATTTAGTGAAGCCCAGCTTTTCTTTCCATGCCCATAACAACAGAATTGCAGCATAGAACATACAAATGTAATGTGCACACCAGGCATTTTTGCTCAGGATAACAACCACTTCAAGAAAATGATACATCGTGTACGCATTTGAACGCATCACTAGAATGTGCCACCTATTGATGATTGGTGACATGGATCTAGCTTTTCTGCGCTTATTTGCATTGAATCACTCATTGATTTGTTCACATATTTTTTGGCAATGGCTGATGAACTCCACTCTCTTGGTAACTTGCTTCGTCAGCGAGCACTTGTTGATACAATTCAAAGTACAGAACATGGTTGTCATCGTCATTCCATTTAGGTTCTCTATGTTTTGTCATCACGGAGCTACTAATTTCAAATGAAAATCTAGTAAACAATATGTGTACATTGTTAGAGTATGCTACGGCCATGGTACATACATGTTTTTCTACAATCACAAGAAGAAAACTTGATGCATTTTCACCTTGTTGGCGTTGTGCCGAACTGGGTGGATGTGGCTTTGGGGTTCGGAGAGGAAGGCGCCGTGGCTGGTGCGTGTGCGACCACGACGACGGCGAGCTCGGATTCTGGAGGAGACCCACAGGACCGAGCATGGTCGGCATGGTGACAGATCTTACCCGGGAATGAATTCTCGTCCCCGCGCCATGCCAATGGTGCGGTCATGGTGAGGGAGAGCTCCGATTCGGGATGGGGAGGAGAACGGGACGAGCAGGTTTGTCCAAGTCCTAGCTCCGCGCCATGGCCGCGACGACAGATTGCCGCCCTAGAGGAAGAAGCAGACCTGTAAAGGATGCATGCGCCAACACTGCAAGCCTACATGGCAGCCTACATGGCAGCGACGACGACAGCGACATAACGGCGAAATCTGACAGGGGGGACCCAACTTGACGGCTGTTAGCCTGATTTTTTGTATTGAAACGTAAAGTTGAATTCGTGCCAAAAAGGACCCTTTGAGTATTTGGCACGCGGATGATATCAGGGAACTCGGGTACCGCGTTGCCTGGCCACCCCAACTTTCGGGCCGCAAAATGATATTCTCGACACCTCAAGGGTCGGTCATCACGTGGTGATGCATGGACACAATGCGTTGGGGTGGAGCGTGCATGGCCTTGACGTGGCGCAATTGTCCTATTGTCCCCTAGTGTGTGCTAGAGTGCGGAATGAGCTGTGTGGTGCCTAGGTCAGGAATCATCGACTAGCTATCTTGTTCTCTTCTTGAGGCCGTCTTCAGTCATCTGCTCTCATGCTCGGTACCCGTGGTGCTTCCTGTCGTGGGGTTCCCTAGGGAGGATGCTCTAGTTCCTCGCTCATGGGATATGCCCGGTCCTTCGCCCATTGGACCGTGCACCCCCGAATTCCACATAAGGGACAATAGCCCTCGGGTAAGGTGTCGTCTGAGGTATCCAGCCGAGAGTGGTGCGTTTCCCTAAGGGGCAAAGTGTTGCAGACGTACCCGGGCAGGCTTAGCACGAACCAATTGTTGCATGAACAAGACATGTCTGCCGTCTTGGAAATCTCAAAAGCTACCATGAGCAGTTAATACTCGTGCCCAGGCTTTGGGAAATCGCGCCATTAGGCCTATTTAAGAGGAAGCAAAGGAGATCTTCCATTAGCCAAAGACCCCCTTCTTCTATCTTTCTTCTACATCGAAGCAATGGTCGCGGCTCCAAACATTGAACCCATCCACACCCTGGAGAGGTTGTTGCTGCTGGCACTAGAGGGCTGGCTTTCTCCAGGAGACGGAGCGATAGGTCGTGGTAGGGAAGGATATGGTGGCTGTTAAGGAAGAGGCCGCCGCGGGGCACCTAATCGTTCTCTTCTAGTAGAGATGCCTTACGACCCTTGAACAGATCTTGTCGGCTTTAAGTTCTATGTGAGGGTGGGACGGGGATGCTCCAGCTCCTAGATGTATCGCGTGGTTATTCGGCAGCCGTCACCACCCTCGCAAGATGATGATCCACCCTCCAGGCTGCAGCAACACCATTTGGTGGGCACGATTCTTCAATGAAAAATGCAGGAGTATGTGTCTCCGGAGAGGCTGGACCCATTTCACCAAGACACATTGCCTCCAAAAGGGGTACGCCCTCTTCTTCACCAACGATGGCACAGAGGAAATCTCTCTCAAGGTGTTATGTTGCAACCAGCGCTATGTCAAATACTTCCAAGAGGTGGAACTTTGAACCCATGAAGGGTTCAAGCCCTATGATCGGCTTTTGATCTCCTTGGCTGGTGTAGCAGCTAGGTCTATGTAGAAAAGAAAGTGGCATGTAAAATGTAGAAGAAAGTAGCTACCTCTTATTTTGCCAAAGCTTTGTACTTTTATTCTTAATGGACTAGGTGCCTAATTATCTAGTGCATGGGTGCCTGTGTAGAGGCCCCCTCCCCTTTCTTTCCTTCTTTCTTGTTGTGGACGAGTGTGGTGGTGATAGTTGAATGGGTTAACCCTTAGCTATCAGCGAAATACATATTAATTTAACTCTCCATTAATGGAAAGTCCTTAGATGAATGATAACGAAAAATGAGTGCGCGAAAACCACTTCATTTTATTCATCCACATGGGTGATCCTGGATGTAGTGCTTGTGCTATGGGACCCAACCGGCACACAAGCATTTAGGTGCTCTGGGGCAGACCCCGAGGGTTTATGCTCCAGTGGTAGCTACACTACTAGTGGAGACCAACCACGGGCAAGCTTGGATATACCAACTACTATTTCACATCCATCAAGGCAGCATGTGATTAATGCAGGGTGATCACGTCGAGACTCACTCGCTACATAGCTAACTCAGTAGTGCACATCCTTATTGACATGGGTATGCCCTGCGGGTACCTAGGATTATCCTATATGGTTCGGCCCAAGATAAGCTCATCATGTAAATAAAGCCCTTGAAGATTTGGGTGGCCCAAGCCTAAGGAGATGCAACTCCTGGAGGACAGGACAAAGAATAGATATAAAGTTTAAAGGGGAAAATCTAATCTGTAACCGACTCACCTTGCTATCCCGAGACCTGACCTCCCTATATAAAGGCCATGAGGGGCAACGAGAAGGATATCACAACCCTAGTTCATACACCTCTAGATTGCATCTATGCATCCTATAATCCTCAGTTCCATCAAGAATCAAGAGTAGACAAGCAGTAGTAAGGTTTCCCTCCGGGGGCCTGAACCTGGGTAAAATTTGAAGGAGATATGCCTAGAGGCAAATACTAAAGTGTTTTATTTGATGTATCTCCTGTATGTTCATAATACGTTCCATGCCATGCTATAACCGTGTTAATATGAAACGTTAATACACGTGTGGTATGTAAAAAAACTGTATCTCAGGTTACCTCTAGCGAACTAGCTCATTGGTCATGAGGATGATCTAGGGTTTCAAGATCATGGGCATTTATTCCAATTGACAATGAGGTCATGTAATTGGTTGAATGATGTGATAGACAAACACCCAATAGTTGGATCATAATGAGATCTAGTTACAAATTTCACCGATGATAACAAAAAGAAAAACCTCGCAACCCAATCCTTACAACCGTGAGATAATGCTAATCACCATTCTGGAAGGAAACTTAGATGGTATCAAGTATTAAACCGTAACTGGGTGATCAAAAAGGTGCCACTCAAGTTTTCCAAAGTGATGCGCAGAGGAGCAGATATCAAGACCATGATTTGCCAATCCATGTAATAGATAGATACATGTGGCCATCTCGATGACGTTGCATTAACAAAGCTTGCAAGCATGTGACTATGTCATGGAATGCAACGACATGGGAACGAGTAAACAAGTTCATCGATAATGACATGGAACGAAGGTATAGAGATACCAAAGATCAAATCTTGGATGAACTGGGTCACTACAAGAAAAGTTGGCTTTTACAATGGACGATTTTCGTGGTTGAAGGCCTGTTTTTCGTGGCTAAAAAGTCTTCTACGACGGATGCCCATCGTGGTAAAAGCCCCATCACAAAAGATCTACCATAGTTTTTTTATGACCGTGGTGGATCGCACCCTTCAGCCACGAAAACTTGTTCTGTTGTAGATCTGTTCGCCAGCCGCGTTGACTGCTGACATCATGCAAAATGCCATGTGGAAAACACCGTTAACGACCAGTTACCGCTGTTAACAACCACGGAAAACGTGGTAGAAGCTAGGCCCAGCAAAGGACAACTCATAATTAAGTGGGCCAGCCCATCAAGATAGCCCAATAAGATTACAGCCCGTTACTGTTTCGTCCAACAATGTTTGAAATGGGCCCAAAGATGTGGCCATCAGCGTCCCGTGAATGTCAGGCTCGTTACTGTTTCGACATAAAAAAGCCCACACTTTTGTATACTGTGTGGCCTGTTAACAGGCTGCGTCAAGTAGGCCCGATACTATTAAAGCCCACAGTCAGCTCGTCACTGTTCTCACAGCTCGTTATGGGACGCCTACGAATGGCCCACTTTTGAGAAGGTCTGATACTGTTCTGGCCTTTTACTATTCAGACTCGTTACTGTTCTGGCCGTCTACTATTCATGTCCGTTACTTTTGTGGCCCTTTACTGTTTTTGCCCGTTACTATGCTGGGTGCCCCTGTTCTGGCCTGTTACTATTTAGACATGTTATTGTTCTGGCCTGTTTGTATTTTGGCCTATTACTGTGCTGGATTGCCACTATTTTGATCTGCTGGTGTTTTGGCCTTCTACTGTTTGGCCTATTACTATGTTGGCCTGTTACTATTTCGGCCTGTTACGTATTCGGCCTGTTATTGTTTCTGTGTGTTACTGTTTTGGCCAGTTACCGTTGCTATTTCAGTCTATCACTGTTTTGTCATATTACTGTTTTGGCCAGTTACCATTACTGTTTCAGTAATTCTAAAACCTGATTGACCTGGCTAGCGTAGTTATGGTACCGCCATGCATGGACGGCGTCAACTAAATGCCTACATGGCCTATGTGAGTTATCTAGATATTACATCAGCTGCAAACTTCTTAAAAATATTACAAAATTTGAACAAAAGGGAAAGAAAATTTAGCACTTCAATTGCGAATCAAGTTGATAGCAGAGTCCTCAGTTTTCTTTCTCAATCCATCAACTGCATTTCCCTTTGAGTGTGACAGCTACATTGGAAAATCACCTTGAGATATGATCTTGCAGTCCCCTCTTTGGTGGCGATAGCAACAACTGCAGTCTGAAACTAACTAATAACAAGTTTATACAACAAAGAAGACAAACTACTCATAGCTAAGAATGAACCAGATAGGAATTATAACTGCATAATCCAAACTTGTAGAGCAGGAATGCAAACCATGAATTAACTATATAGTAGAGGATAGTTATGTTGTTACCCAGGACGAACCAGAACCAGATATGAGATATAATGCCGTGGCTTGTAAACCTGTAGAACAGGACAAACAAGCATTAGACAAGTATTCCAACAATCAAATGAGCAATCAAACAAAGTGTTTCTTAGAATTTCAGTATAAACTAGCCAGGTCATTTCAGCAAATATATATGTAAGAAGTGGTATCTCCTGGAATGCAAGAGACATTGGGTGACTCGGAATTTGTGGTGAGCTACACAGTGGCATGCAGTTACTGTCATAGCTAAGAATGAACCACATAGAAATTATAACCGCATCATACCAGAACTTGTTGAGCAGGAATAGAAAACACGAATGAACTATATAGTAAATAATAATTATGGTATTGATTAGGACGAACCAGCACCAGATACAGAAAGTATATAATGGCATCGCTGGTGGACCTGTAGGCTGTGCAACCCAACATGTTCAGTGTTGCCTTTTTGAGCTCTACGCAAAGAAAACAAAAATAGTCAGTGTTGCAGCTTTTGAAGAACCAGATGGTAACAACAAAATTATAATCGAACTAGTAAGAAGAGTTTGAACGGGTACCATAGGATAGAAGAACGATGCCAGGGAGGAAATAATAGCAGGAAATTAGCTCAGAAATAACCAGATAGAGTCAGTAACTGTGTAGCAGGGAATCCACACTAATATTTTCTACTGACATTACATTTTGCAAGACTTACACAATAGCAGGCATTTACTGGTGTACGTAGCAGCTAAGACAAGAACATGTGCATGACAAAATAACAGACTTGTGCATGACTTGATATTTGTAGAGCAACAAATGCAAACCAACATGTCCAATGACATGGTATGTACTAGCACGAAGAACAGGTGTGCCCAGGGACTTGTATGTACTAGCACGATTACAAAAATGCAGTTCACTATGATAGGCTTGAACCTGCTATACCGCTGACAAAACAAAAACGGGTTGGAGATTTGGTTAACCTTGGTTGGAGAGGCGTCTAAGCATTGTCGGTCGGTGCGAGTGATCTCCAGGTCACCGAGGGTGCTGCAGTGGCGGTGGCTATTGGCGTCAGGGAAGCAGATCTTGGGCGGTCGATGCTGGCTTGAAAGCGGTGGACGAGAGCGTCATTGAGGCAGATCCGGTGCAGTGAACGGTGATGGCCGTGCAGCTGGTCTAGGGCGGTAGACATGGAACTCTTTGAACTAGATCACGCCCGGTGGACACCGGTGAAGCAGATCCTGTACGGTTGGGTGGATTTTGGCAGCGAGGAAGCAGAGCTTGGGCGGTCGATGATGCCATCAACATGATGAACAACACCACAGCTCCTAGATCTGGTTAGTGAGCGTCGGTGAAGCGCTTGTGCGACGGTGCACGAGACGGCAGCTCAAGCTGGTGCGTGCGGTGGTCATGGAGGGGACAGAGGAGCTTGGGATTTTTGGGAGGGCCGGCGGGAAAAACTGGGGGAATCATGACCATAGAGGTGAGCAGAAAAAATAATTATGATCGTGCCCCCGAGCTACTGACTTTAGCATGCCCATTTGTCATCTGGACAATGGGTAGATTTGGAATTTTAAATTCTAAAGTTTTTGAAACGGAAGGGCACGAAATGCTTCAAGGTTGGTGTGTGGATTTGCCGCTCGATTGAGAATTTGAATTTGGCTTGCGCGCATCTAATAATAATAATAATAGAAAAATAGTACTCCCCCGGTCGGTGGGATATTTTGGCTCAAAGTTTTTGAAATGGTGGGGCGGGAAATGCTTGGTAGGTGGGTGATTTTGGCGCTCGATTGAGATTTTGAATTTGGCTAGCCTCCATCTACTAATAGAAAAAAGGTAGTAGACTTAGATTTTTTTGCCAAGAGTCACATCAAATGATCATCCATAAACATTTTTTTGTACAGAAACTTGGATACCTTCCATTCACATAGCATAGGCGGTAAATTTTGCCGCTTGACTCATATTTTAAATTTGTATAGGGTCCATGTAATAATATAAAAATGGTACTACCTCGGTGAGTGATTTTGCCTGAAAATGTTTGAAATAGAGGGGGTGCGAAATGCTTCGGGGTCGGTGTGGGTTATTTTCCCGCTCGATTACAATTTTGAATTTGGCTATCGGCCAAGTTTTTATTACTAGAAAAAAGGTTATGTAGTTCAAATGCCATCTGGTTAGGAATTTAAGGTGAGACTCACATCAACTCATGCCTCCGATTCAAATGAGGTAGGCGGTAGGTTTTGGCGGTCGACAATGATTTTGAATTTAGGGATTGTCCAAAGAATAATTAAAAAATATGCCATTCTCCCTCTATTTCAGGGATACAAGTCAGGGAGAGTGATTATCTACCATGCGTATGAAATGCAGATCTCCGATACAAGAATGTTTGTTTAACATAACAACAAACAAATGTCTAAAGTAGCTCTAATTCAAGCATGTGAAAATGGTGTGCAACACAGGTCTACTAATTATTTAGGTGTCGGCACAGATTCTTCTACTGGAAGCACTAATTAAATGGTAGTACTAATTCAGATCAAATAAAAAGCCTGCTGCGAAGCAAGTACTCCTAGTACAGCATACTATCAAAACACAAAGACTAGCTAAAGTATATGTAGAACAAATAAAACAAGATTTCATCACGCATACACTACTATATAGAGAACACCATTTCATCATATAAAACAATGTTTTATCGGACACACATAGGCCCCCAAAACAAACAGACAACTCTAATATTCCAGCCCCTGCCACTGTGACGGCATCACAAACAAAGGTGCCACCACAGTTCCATCAGCTATCAAAACAAACAAATATCAGACTGCGGCTCCAAATAACACAACCTGGGCAAACACATGCTTGCCCAAACAAGCCTTTCTTGTTCACTCGAGTGTTATTTTCATCTCCTTGATGTTGCAGTCTGAATCAGTTGTGTTGCTGACAGGACTTACTTTTCATTTCTTTGATTTAGCACTCTGAATCACGTCGGTTGCTTAAGGAAATGAACAAAATGATCAGCAAAATCATAGGTGTACAAAAATGCAAGGGTTACACATGAATGACTGCACTAACCAGGTGTCATAATGTAGGGATGTAAAACCAACATTTACGAGATCTAAACTTCTTATTCTTCATGCTGCTGAGATCTAATTCGAATACTCCCTCCTTCGCCCATATAACCACCATTTCTCTATCCTCAAATGTGCAGAATAACCTTACTGCATCTTTCCCACTATATGCCCATGATTTATCAAGGCCAAGGAGAGTATCCAACTCAACCTTTATATGAGGAACCCAAGCTTCCCATTTGCCTATTGATGATCTTGCACTGGACCACATGATTAGATTGAAGTATCTTATAACCGCAAGGGCAACATCTCCATTATGCCCCTTAGCGATGACAAAATTGCGTTTGGAAATATCATGTGTCTCATGGGGGCACTCAATATAACACAGTTATGTTGTCACATTATCGAAGGCAATTATATATCTGGAGTTTATTGTTGGCCAATACAAAATGTCCCCTATGAGAGTTGACGGCCTGTGATCAATCTTAGCCAGCATCTCAGCAGGTTCAATCCAGTCCTCCCATTTTCCTAACTCTGATGAGTACCTCTGCACCAGTGTTGGTTACCATTGGTTACTATCCAAACAACCCAGAAATTGCTGCAATAGTGTGAAGAAAATTGCCTATGATTTCTCGAACAGAGAATTGTGCCGCTATCATACTCACGTCTCTACCAAATTGGTGGTTCCGGTATCACTGTTCCAGTTCCACTGACTAGATCTGAGGCCTTTATCATGTTAGACCCTTACGGATAATGAAGTAGCACCCTACCATTGTGACATCCGAGTACATATGGTTTGTAGGCTTTGTGTACTTCCACCAGCCTGTTCAGCTTCTAGAAGATGGATTGGTCAAGATTATGGTCTGTTAAGAATCGAGTGTCCTCGGAGCTATTGGTGAAAAACCCAAGTAACGGCATTCCTCTATTGTGTGACAGGGTTAGCCTTTTAAATCGTTGCTTCTCATGAAGTCCATCCAACATTTTTGGGCGACTAATGCCCTCAGTATGCAGGATGGGTGCGGAGGAAGCCTGACAAGAATCTGACCAAATACATCGTCTGGCAAGTCGTTGATTGTTGCATATGTTCTTCCACCGAAGCTGGTAGGATGATGCAAATAGCACAATTGCATCATCAGAATTAAGTAAATAGCACAATGCACAATGCACAACCCTAGAAAAAGAATTAAGTAAACACCACAATGCATCATACATTTCGACAGGAAAATTTATCATCGCAATTTCCTAAACTGCATCCATCTGAAAAACTACCTAAAAAGCAGAGTCTGTCAACAAAATAACCTAAACAGCACAAGGAATCAACCAGAGTAGTACGAAAGCACCGCAAAATTCTTCAACATGTCGGAACTAGGCAGAGGGAATGAAGAACTTTTTTTAGGTCACCGGGGAGGACAGAAAGACCCCCACCTGAATTTTCTAGTTTTATCATAAAGAAGGGAAGAAAAAACGGATGCAACTTTAGTGACTTGGTGAACCCAAGTGTCATGGTGACTTTCCCCATGATCCACCTTCTATCTTAGATCAAACGTATGACATTAGTTCAGATTTTGAACTAAAAAGTAAAACTATTTGAAAAAATTGACAAAACATCATTAAATCATCAGTGCCTAGGTTTGAATCCTGTGAAAGTTTCATCCCATTTGGATCACTAGTTTGTGATTAAATAGATTTTTATGTTCCCAGTAATACTTGTTTAAACTAATATCCACTGTGTCCAGAAAAAACCCCGGAGCAGAATACACAAAAGAGGGAGGAAGTCAGGGACACAAAATCCAACGCAGAACTTACAATGGGGTTGACGAGTTCTGAGCAGATGGAGCAGGCGCCACCGACGAATGATGAGCCACAGCCGTTGGCGCTGAAGAAGCACGATCACGAGCAGACTCATTCCTAGCATGCCACGTAGCCGTCGCTTTGGCAACGGTAGCCAACATAGCCGAATTTGTTCTAGCAGTAGCCGATGATGATTTCGACTGCGCCTACACCGCTTTCCAAGCATCACTCAACACTGCCCAAGACTCCGATGCGGTACAAGCATCGGCCTCCGCATCCGCTTCACATGTATCTGTTGGTGTTGCTTCAGCATCCACCTCTGCTTTACCAGCATCCGCCAGTGCAGCAAATGCATCCGCCAACACCGATTCCATTTCCTATAAATGCCACGAGCTTATTTAGCTCGCAATGCCCAAAAATAAATGCATTCTATCCTTTAGAAAGCCCGTAATGGCTGGAGGTTGGGGACGTACATACCAGCGAATGTCGGTGCGGTGGTGTTCAATGGTGGAGTGGTGGGGATGGTCCGGTCGAGGGAGGGCGGCTAGGTGGAGAAGATAACGATGGGGTCGAGGGGCACACGACTGAGCTACCTCGAACTCGAAACTAACTTTCACCCCACTATTTATTTTTATTTTTTGCGAACCCTTCCTTTTTAGGGGAAACCACGGCTATATTAATAGTAGCAACCACACGACTGATACAAGTTTGTGCACTTGCGTTGCTCAGTTTCCCGCCTACAGACATAAATTTTGTGCACTTATTTGTGTGATACAATCAGTTACTG
The DNA here is from genome assembly GCA_910589775.1 of Avena eriantha. Taxonomy (NCBI): domain Eukaryota; kingdom Viridiplantae; phylum Streptophyta; class Magnoliopsida; order Poales; family Poaceae; genus Avena; species Avena eriantha. The sequence continues at coordinate 20,359 of CAJUXJ010000969.1, forward strand.
GGTAAAATATTCCAGGTGGTAGAAGCCTGCCCTTTCTATGACATCAAGATCTAATGTTCAAACATCAACCTGAAATTCCACAATCTACAACTACAAGTTTTGGTTTACTACCAGAAACATGCTAACAAATAACTCGCAACTGGCATTAACATCATCATTGATAGATCTCAGAAGGGAAAAAATTGAAAGATAAAAAACCACCACAAGTTCGAATAAGATGACTATTGTTGCCAAATATAATCACATAAAGCCAGGTCTAATCTATATGTCATAATAGTACATCGAATATATAGATTCGTGGACACCACACACCAGCAGAGCAAAAAAAGAGTTATAGTACCTGACTTAACAAATAGTCATCCTCACAAGAGACCCAAACCCTTCAAAAATGAAAGTAGAGCGGTCAATATGGTTTACATATTTCCTCATCTTTTGCAGGATCATGACTGTATGGGCGTGGAGAATCTCGAATTTCTGTCAGGGTCTCATCTGCTTCTAGAGACGAATTGAAAAGATTGTCAGCTCGCATTCCCACATGTTCCAAGATCCGGTTGTACACCTAGCCAATCAGCTTGTCGCCATCCACATCAGGCAACTCGGGGACTAAGTTGTCAGCCACTGATGGGGATATGCCGAATGGGGTATCCCCAGCAGAATGCTTCGGGTGGGCCGAAGGCCTTGCGAGTGGGCCTGCAAGATGCGACTGGAACATGACTAGGAAGAAGGCCTGGCGACTGGAGACTAGAGGCCCAGGAGCTTAACTGAAGCCCGGCCAGATTAGATCAAAAGCCTCCGAATCCATAACTAATTCGGTTGTATACTATAAACCCTAGCGAGGTACCCCCTATATAAGGCTCCCTAGGGTAGCTTGAACACTTACGTTCCATCATACACCCCTTCAAGCGACTCGCTGCTTAGACGCCGAGCTCGTCATCCTTGTAACTCGCTCTCCATAAATCTAATCTAGCAGGAGTAGGTCTTTACCCTCCAGGGGGCCAAACCTGGGTAAATCTATGTGCATCCGCCCCCATCTCGCACCGTAGATGGCCGCCAGCGCTCGCCCCCGATTCTATCAATCGCTTCCCATGGCAGCGACTGCCGTGGCCATTCCCACGACAGTGGCGCCCACCGTGGGGCCTGGCTGGTCTGGCCTGAGTTCTGTGGTGAGACCCTACACACTAGTCGATCAGCCGATCGCCACCGGCCACATGATCGCCACCGGCGGGATCTTACAGATCCTGCCCAGCAGCTACATCTCGGCGTCGCGCCTGGTCACGCACGGCTTCACCGTTGCGGCCGGCCCAGCAGAAATGATGATCATCCGCGATCTTCTCTCGAAGGAGCAGGTTTCCTCCATGAGCCACCTCGCCACCGAGTACGACTCGGCCGCTAGCAACGCGGTCGGGGCTAACGCTGCCACGGATGACGCGACTCTCCACGACGACGCTGACTCCACGACCCCTGCTTCGGTCGACGGATCCATCACTGCAGGGTCACGAGAGGACTTCATCACGTGGGTCTCCAACCCTGAGGACTTCGAGGATTCTTCCATCCTCGGGATCTTCGACTCCGACTCTGGCTCGAAGTCCCCAGAGGACTTTTGCGCCAGATCCAATCGCTTCAACGCGATCTACATGACGGGCAGCACTGCCACCCCGCCAGATCCATTCTCCATGCCGATCCCGGCAAATGCCATGGCCATGGAGGTGGATGAAGCCCGCCTGTGACTGGAGGAGGCGCAACGCAGGGAGCTAGCCGAGCGCGAGAAATTCCGCCTCAAGCGGGCAAGGACGCAGGAGCTGTCACTCTATGACCAATGCCGCATCAGGACCCGCCTGAACTCCAACGTCCAGGGCCGTGTCCTGAACTTCAACGACGAAAGCGACCCTGCATGCGCGACCGAGCGCGAATACTATGAGATCGCGCCACCAGGTGGCAGCAGCCGACCACCACCCGACGCACCGGCGACTGGGGCCCCACCGCCACCCATTGGCCGTGCGCCCCCACCGGACCAGCCGCGGATCATAATCTCGCCATAGGCCCGCGACACCAGCGGGCTTCCACTATACTCCACTCCAATGGACAACGTCATTGAGGCCGATATCGCAGTCGCCCACGTCGACATCCAAGGAGAGGGCGCGTTACAGATCCAGTATGCTAAGTCCCTACTCGCTAGGGCCGTCGAGCAGCAAGCCGCGAGAGTCGACCCACGGGGGCGGATGTATTCCTGCTCATCAGCAAGCAGGGAAGCTTCAAGCGGCCCTCCAACCGTCGCCAACGCCGTCACCTTCCCACCACCCTAGCCCTTGGCACATTAGCCACGGGCCGCCAACCCTGCGCTCTCCACCAACGAGCCGCGACCGGTGAACAACACGGTCGCCGCCAACGGGCAACCCATCGACGCCCGAACGCACATCGTCAACCACTAGGCTTGGTGGGTGCGCTAGCCCAACGACTTGAGGCACACCCTCACCAACCACGGTGACTCCAAACTCAGGGGCTCGCTCAGCCGAGTCGGCCCCTAGTGCTTCAGGCCTATGATCCGAGGCGAAAAGTACCCTGCCAACTTCAAGGCGCCCAAGGAGATCGAAAAGTACGACCCCACGTATGACCCAGTGGTGTGTCTGGACACGTACCTCATGGCGATGGGAATCGCTAGCCACACCGACCTGCTAGCCGCTCGCTACTTCCCCCTGATGATGGAGGGTGTGACCCGGCAATGGATCGACACGCTCCCCGCCGATAGCATCAACTCGTGGGAGGAGATGCGGGACGCCTTCGTCAGGCACTTCGAGGGATCCTACACCCGCGCCACCACCATTAAGGACCTGGAGCGATGCATCCAGGGGCAGCACGAGTCGACCCGCCACTGGATCTAGAGGTGGCAGGAACTATGGATCAACGCCTCTAGCATCCACCCGGACACGACGATTCACTGCTTCAAGAACGCGTGCCGATACGAACCCCTAGTCGCTAAGATCAAAAGGGTCTACCAGACGCTCGACTACATCCCTGACCTCCTCGAGATCGCCAAGCGGTACACGGAGGAGGACCCCAACCAGGACTCTGACAACGAGTCGGGAGGAAGACGCCGCACTAGCGGCCACGACAACGGGAGACAGCGCGACATGCACTACAGCAACACCCGCCTCACCGGCAAACGCCGCAGTGACGGGCAAGTCGACTTCGTCACTAACGCCAGTTATGGCCAACGCGACCCGAAGAACTTCCGCCACGACGGAGGAAACTACCGCGACAGCGGAAACTACTGCACCAACAATGCGGTGAGGCCGAAATTCGACCCCGCCGCCCTGCTCAACTAGCCCTACGTGTACCACATCAGGTAGGGAAAACCTGCCCCCCACACCACCGCAGACTGCCAAGGAGATCAAAAAGGCAAGGTGAGCAAGGGAGGACCCCAACAACAACCCACCAAGGGACAACGGCAACGCCGGCGGGTTCGGAAACGCCGTTGGCTCTCTACACACCTTCACCGGGCTCGGCACCAAATGCGAGAAGAAGGTGCTCGCCCACGCGGTCGCCGTCAATGCGGTGACCCAAGTTGACATCCCCCGCTTCCTCAACTGGTCCGAGCAAAGCATCACCTAGAGTCACCAGGATCACGCGCCTAGGATCGAGTACCCAGGGAGAGTCGCCCTGGTGGTTAGGCCCAAAGTGGACGACTACTGGCTACCCAAGACGCTGATGGACCGCGGAAGCTCCATCAACATCATGTACTTGGACACATTCAAGAGGCTACACCTCCCAGAGTCAGCTATCGAGTCAACACTCACCACTTTCCACGGCATTGTCCCTAGTCTAAAGGCGTATCTGATCGTCAAGGTGACGCTACTAGTCACCTTCGGCACACCAGCGAATTTCCGCACCAAGCGGATCGACTTCAAGCTGGTGAACTTTAACAGCCCTTACCACTCCGTCCTAGGGCGCCAGGCGTTCGCCAAGTTCATGGCGACCCCACATTACGCCTACAACATCATGAAGCTCCCAGGGCCAAGTGGCATCATCAACATCCACGGTGACCCTGATATGGCCGTGGAGTGCGAAGACAAAGGCGCCGAGCTCACCGACGCCGTCATCGCCGTGGAAACAAACCACGTGGACGAGCTCGCGAAATATGCGAGCAACATCGACAAGGATGACCCCACCATCCTGAAGAAGCCAACCGCCGCGAGTTCCACCTTCGAGGTGACCAAGCACACCCGCACCGCCGAGCTCGTCCTAAGCGACTCCAGCCAGACGGTCACAATCGGGGCGCACATGAGCCCCGCATAGGAAAGCGCGCTCACCGGGTTCCTACGTGAGAATCGAGACATCTTTGCATGGAAACTATTCGACATGCCTAATGTCCCGAGGGAACTCGCTGAGCACAAACTCAACACCGACCCCAAAGTGTGACCAGTGAAGCAGTCACTGCGGCCCTTCAATGAAGAGCACCATCGAGAAATCGCCGAAGAAGTACAGCGCCTGCTAGCCGCATGCTTCATTCGGTCCATCAAGTACTCCAAGTGGCTGGCAAACCTAGTCCTGGTCCTAAAAACGAATAACACCTAGAGAATGTGTATCGACTACACCAACCTCAACAACGCCTGCCCGAAGGAGGAGTTCGTCGTACCACGCATCGACCAGATCATCGACTCGATCGCGGGATCGGAGTCGCTGTGTTTCCTCGACGCGTATTCTGGGTACAACCAGATCAAAATGGCAGCCGAGGATGAGGAGAAGACGGTGTTCATCATGCCATTCGACGCCTTCTACTACACGGCCATGACGTTCGGCCTCAAGAACGCCGGTGCCACCTACCAAAGGTGCATGCAGGAATGTCTCGTGGACCAAATTGGCCGCCACATCCACGTTGGTTAAATCCACCCGCCAGGACGACCTACTCGTCGACCTGGCCAAAAACTTCGCAAATCTGCGGAGGTACAACATCAAGCTCAACCTAGGAAAGTGCACCTTCGGTGTCCCCACCGGACAGCTCCTGAGATACATGGTCTCCAAGCAGGGCATCGAGGCAAACCCCACCAAGATCGACACCATCACAAGGCTCAGAAAACCCGAGTGCCCGCGCGACGTCCATAAGTTGGCCTGGCGAGTCGCGGCTCTCAGTCGCTTCATCCCCTGGCTCGGCGAGAACGCAATGCCCCTCTACCGCCTGATGCGCAAGAATCCCACGTTCCAATGGGAGGCAGAGGCGGACAACACACTGAAGGCACTCAAAGAAGTGCTACTCGCGGCTCCACTACTCGCCGCCCCAATCGACAAATAGCCAATGCTTGTCTACGTGGCGGCCTCCACTCGAGTCATCAGCACCGTGATGGTCGTCGAACGACCAGAAGAGGGAAAGGAGCGCCCTATTCAGCGCCCTATCTACTACATCAGCGAGGTCCTGACGGACTCAAGGCAGTGCTACCCGCAGTACCAGAAATTGGTATACGTGGTATTACGAGCCCAGAGGAGACTCCCCTACTACTTCCAGGAGCACCCAATCACGGTCGTCTCCTCCGTGCCGTTGCAGGACATCATCCGCAACCGCGAGGCGACTAGGCGAGTCACCAAGTGGTCCGTCGAGATCGGCGTCCACAACATCAAGTACGAGCCACGCAAAGCAATCAAATCGTAGGCGTTGGCCAATTTCCTCGCCAACTAGGAAGAGGCACAAGAGCTGGAGAAGCTGCCCTACCTCCCTTACTGGTCGCTCCACTTTGACGGCTCCAAGAACACCGATGGCGCCGGGGCCGGGGTCATACTGACCTCCCCGAAAGGAGACAAGCTCCGCTACGTGCTTCACCTTGATTTCAAGCCCTGCACCAACAACATTGCCGAATACAAGGCCCTCCTTCACGTCATGCGAGCCGCCAAGGAAATGAACGTCAATCGGCTACGATGCTATTGCGACTCTAACCTAGTCGCCGGCCAAGTCGCGGGGACCTGTGATGCCGTCTCCCCAACAATGATAGCGTACTGCCAAGTGGTAGACCAGCTGGGAGGGCACTTCACCGGCTACTCAGTCGAGTGGATCGACATGCGCAAAAACGAGGATGCAGACGCCCTCTCCCGTATCAGGTCGGCCTGGCAAACGCCACCCGCAGGAGTCTTCCTCGACATCATTCAAAAGCCTTCGGTCTCCTCGCCAAAGGAGATCGACATCGGGATACCATTGCAGCTAGATCCCTCCCTAGTCGCCATGGTCATGAAGCCCAGCGACTGGACCGCACCATATGTCGCGTTCCTCGAGGACAACGTCCTCCCAAGCAACGAAACGGAAGCACGAATGATAGTGCGCCATTGCAAATCCTTCGTCATCATCAACGGCGAGCTCCACAAACGCAGCATGACCGACATGTTCCAATGTTGCGTACAACCAGAAGAAGGACGCAAGATCCTTCAAGACATCCACGCCGGCGACTACGTCCATCACGCCGGATCGCTGGTTGCCAAGGCCGTGCGACATGGCTTATACTGGCTCACTGCGCATGCCGACGCAACTGACATCGTCCAACGGTGCGTTGAGTGCCAGAAGTACGCCAACCAGATGCATCTCCCTGGTTAGGCACTCAAGACCATCCCCATCACCTGGCCATTCACCCTATGGGGAATGGACATGGTCGGCATGTTCAAGAAGGCCCCATCAGGTTTCACTCACCTCCTGGTCGCGGTCGACAAGTTCACCAAGTGGGTCGAAGCCAAACCGATCAAGAAGTGCGATGGAAAGACCGCCACCAAGTTTCTCTGTGAGCTCATCTACCGCTATGGCTACCCACACAACATCATAACGGACAATGGCACAAACTTCGCCAAAGGCGCCATGGCTGAATTCTGCGAGGAGCACAACATACGACTCGACCTCGCCTCACTTGCCCACCCGTAGTCGAATGGCCAAGCAGAACGTGCCAATCAAAGTGTCCTCGATGGGTTCAAACCGCAACTTCAGGTGCCCCTCGAGCAAACTCCAGGATGCTAGGTCGAAGAGATCCCCTCTGTAATATGGGGGCATTCACACCTCCATCAACTGCTCCACGGGATTTACACCCTTGTTCATGGTATACGTCGCTGAGGACATAATGCCAATCGACATGGAGCACGATTGGCCTCGAGTCGCAAAATACGTCGAGGCAGCAACCGAGGTTGCCCGCCAGGACGGAATCGACCAGCTCGACAAGGCACACGACCTAGTTTGCTCCCGCACCACCATCTACCAGCAAGGACATCGCCACTACCACAGCCGCCGAGTTCGGACCTACACCTTCCAGGAAGGCGACCTAGTCCTACGACTGGCCCAAGACAAGAATGGCATGCACAAGCTCTCCCCCCATGGGAGGGGCCATTCACCATAGGGTGAGGCCTCGGCAATGATGCCTACTACCTCATCGACCTACGAGGCAATGGCCAGCTCGAGGTCGCGAGGCCATGGAATGTAAACCTCCTACGAAATTTCTATACATAGAACTGAAACTTGTACTCAACTGCTATATAATGAAATACATTCCGATCGCACAAATTGTGTCCACTCACCATCTTCTTATGCCATTCACACTCGTACATTCAGCAATATGCTACCTACGGAAGTCAACCCTTGGTCGAGCGACTGACACGGCAAAGTAGTGCGACCCAAGGGCACCAGAGATGTTCGGTCCTTGTGTCGTCCACGAACACGCCACCCAAGAGCCACCATTGGAGTCGCCTTGCTCGACTGGCCTACCGGGCCAAGACGTCCGATAAACGCTTCTCACAGCGACCTGTCCTTCCCATCCTCGTGCAAAGCGACTCGAACGGTTAAGTACCACGCACGGGGACTTCACAACACGAAAACCTCACGCGTCTCGGAAACACACCAAGTAAGAGAGGTGCCTTGGAATCGCCACGCGACTGGCTCTCTGAGCCAGGGGCAGAGACACATTACAAACAACGTATCAGATCCTACGATGGGCACGCACCTAGAACGGCCAAGTACCACGCTCGGGGACTCACCTAAACTGACTCTGCTTGCGCCTGGGAAAACAGCTAAATACAGAGCCACCTCAGAGTCGCAAGGCGACTAGCCCTACGCACCATGTCAAAATCAGCCCCAACCAAAACAATAACTCAAAAAAAACACATGCACATAAACGAGTTATACCCCATTAAAGGGTGGACGCGCTCAGGTACTCGCTCAAATCAAAATCAACATACAAACATACTTCACCATGCATTGCGAGTCAATTGACTCCCCTTCCATTCATATATGTTGTTCAAATTACAAAAGTGGCCACTCGGCATAATTTACAAAAGTCCCTAGGGCAGCGATCTATTTTGCAGGCTCTAATGAAGAAGCACCGCCACCGCCCTTGACCCGGATGAATGGCACCCACGGATTTGTCAAGTACATCATCGACAACTTCGAGAACGCCGATCGGAAGGGCTACTCTGACTTTAGGTCGCGATACTCCGGCTCGGGGTCGCCCGGTGCCACCACTGTCTCCTGGTACGGCAACAAGTCCCCCATCGCCAGCACCTGATCCACGAAGGGAGCAGCCTTGGCGGTTAGCCTCAATACCTCCGAAATCTCCACTGAGCCAGTCACCGAAGGGTATCCACTAGTGACATCATCGAGGTCGAAGTCATAAGGGAAATGCGCAAACCCAGGCTCAACGCCGTGGTGGCCCTGCGCCTGAAGGCCGAACGCACCATCCACTCCACAACGGTGGGCGCCTCCTCTAGGTAGCGCCATACTTCAGTTAGTCCCCCAGGTATAACCTCGGTGGGGGACATCCCTTGAAGCACGGCCTGGACGCACAACACCGAGGCGGTGGCCACGTTCACCACCGTGGTCACGCATTGTGAGGTGTTCAAGGTCTGCACCACCGGATCACCTTGTCCTATCAAAGCTGCAATGTCAGACACCCAATGTCACTACGGACTCACCCACTCGGGGACTCACCGCATATATCAAAGGGAAGAGAAACCACTCACCAAGGAGTTTCTGGCAGTTCTCAGTCACATGCTTCTCAAGGGCAGCAAGGTCGTCCTGCAGCCCAAGGATGATTGAATCAGCAGCCTTCCGCTCCTCCTTCGCTGCGGCGACTGCGGCCTTGTCCCTCTCCTTAGAAGAGATCATCGACGCCTTCACCTCCTCCAACTCCTTCACCAACGAGTCGATCTGCCCCTTCGCCATATCCAGTTCTGCAGCCGAGATGTATCCTTCATGGGCCTTGGAAATAGTAGCCGCAAGACCATCTACAAAGCAGGAGAAACACAAGTCAGTCTCATGGACGCAACAACATATCAAGCTCGCCAAGCAGAACACCAACTCACCAGCAGTCTCCTGGAGTCATCGGTTGGCCTGCTACGCCATGCGTAGGTCACGCTCCAGGCGTTCCTTCACGGCTTACCAATCTAACGATTCCCTCTACAGGCCCTGTGGACAGAACAAACAGTCAACAACCGGACAATTTCAAAGTGCCTAGCCACTGAAATTCAGCGACTAGACACTCGGGGACTGGACGACTACAAATTTAAGTGCCTAGCCGCCGAAATTCAGCGACTAGACACTGGGAGACTGGCGACTAGTAGAAATTCAGTGCCTGACCAGTGAAATTCAGTGACCAGGCACTCAGGGACTGGACATACCTGAATGGCGGCACCAAGCATGCCATGAAGCTCGCTGGCATCCATTGAAGGAACTACAAAGGAGGTGCGCCCGCGACGAAGCCCAACGTCCTCATCAACGATCTCTGGTATTTGCGGAGATTGGTTCTCCGCCACGAACGGAAACCCCTTCGCCATGAAGCGCGAAAATGTTGCAACCGCCTTCGTCGGAGCACTAGTTGTTGGGGCCGATGGTTCTGTCGACAGAGCCCCCTTAGCTAGCTCCGATTGGGTGATGGCCACCTCCTCGGCATCGGCAGCAGGGTCATTCCCCCTGGTGCTGCCATTCCCCGCAGCATCGTCGGCGTCTCCTCTCTGCTTCTTTGCGCCCTCAGTAGGCGCAACATCCGCAACAGGCTTCCTCTTCCTGGGGGATCGACCTCCTCTATGGTGATGACTGGCGGAATTTTAGCCACCGAAGGGGGACCTATCTTCTTGGCGCCGGACCAGCGAAATCACCAAGGTCAGCAAATAAATCATACAATAAAACACCCAAGAATAGAAAGAAAAATTCACGACTCACTTGGCGACCGGAATAACTCGTAGCCCCGTGCTGATGTGGGCGGGTTTATCCAGTTCCGGGCCTAGCTTGCGCGAGAGACCCTTCTCAAAACCATCCGAGGCCCATGACACCGTGGGCTTCTTTGATGATGAAGCCATGGTAATAGGAATTTCTGGCCCGGACGACACGGTAGTCCCCACCGGTTGTGGCGACCTGGATGCTGCAGCTTCAGCAGCTCCTGGCTCTGACGTAGCCAAGCTGTTGGCGCGATCGCCGCTAGCGGAACTTCCACCCCCACCACCGCGTCTGCAACTTCCGGTCCCATCATCGGAGTCGTATCCTCCGGGATATCGGGCGAGGTCTTGGCCACATAATCGTCAGACTCGTCGTCCGACCCAAATGCCACCACCAATATGGGTGGCAATGCCAGCTTCAAAGCTGGCTTCTTCACGGGCGACTTCGGTTTGCGCGCGGGCTTCGCCAGTGTGGCCATTCGCCGTGAACTATGCTCTTGCAAAATTTCGGCGTCTTCATCACGCTCTTCAAGACTGCGACTCACCTCGATCTCGCGCTACTTCTGCATGCGAGTCTTGCGGGCCACGGGCGCCGGGGGAGGGACCTCCCTCTCTTCTTCTTCGCTCCCGGAGGATTCTCCTTCGGTCCCCTCCTCGAGCTCCCTGGGGACCTCCTCGTCGAGCGGGGGGAGCCAACCCTCGAGGACCTAAAATAACTGAGAATGGCCACAAATGAGCATCGTAATCAAGAGAACAGCCACGAGTAAATCTAACGTGAGTGGCCTACCGTGGGAGCCTCATTCTTCTCGGGCACATATGGGGCGAGCCAGGCCGACGTGGTGGTAAATTCCGTGTCGGTGATGTTCTTCAGGGCGGCCTTGTAATCAGCAGCGTCCCATGGCTCCTTGCTGGTCTGGGAAGGATCATTCTTCCTGATGTATTCATACATCCAATGGGGCTAGGTGGCCAATGGGACCAAGCGCTGACCAAGCCAGCAATTGTACAGATTGATTGTGGAAAATCCCTAGTCCTTCAGCTCCTAGATCTGGTCAATCATCTCCGTGACGGCCATCCTCTGATCCTTGGGGAGCTTGTCCGCTATCAGCCAGTAGGGCTCGCTTCTTTCCGCGACGTACTCGGGGAGCGCCACTTCGCCGGAGGGGTGGCTTCTTTCACATAGAACCAACTTTTCTTGCACTCGCTCGTGGCCTTCTTCGGTAGCAGGATCTTGAAGAAGTTTGCCTTCGGCTTCAACTGGAACGTAACGCCCCATGCCGCCAAGACCGGACCGCCGGACCCATTGCGTCCGATGCGACCGTGGAAGCAGATGACTGAGGTGGGGAATCCGAAGCCCCTCTCCAAGTGGCTTGGGCAGCAGATGAATTCGCTGACACGCGGTTTTGGCTTGACTTCGAAGGGCGCGAGAATTCGCCAATTCCCCTTGCAGAGGATCCATGTGTCCTCGAATGATCTGAGCTGCGATGTGGTTCATTTAGACTTCTCCCACTGATCCTTCGGAGGCGCCATCAAGGAAGAAACGAATTCGCTCGGTTCAGGGAGTTCAGATCGAAGGGAGACAGGGAGAAAGGGATGCGCGAGGATGAGGAATGCGGGAGAAGTTCTACAGGGCTTTTTCCGTCGTTCTCCTTATAAAGAAGCGCTACCCGCCAATATCGGGATAGTTGTTACCCGCGGTAATTATGCCGAAGATACCATTGGGTTACCCAACGGCTAGTTTGACCAGACTAACGGTCTGGCTTCCTCCACTCGACTCGCCTGCGGGTACGCTCTATCCAATCGATAGCAGCGGCGATTCGAGCAAGAATACGTTCAACAGATCGCGACTGGGGGCTTGGTGGAAAATTTCCTCCATTCTTAATAGAGTCCATCACCTATCCGACTGGATGTCCAAATTGAACTCGCCTACTCCGACTGCCAAATGAACGCCTGCACTGAATCAGTGTTGGCCTCAAGGACTACTGATGGGGATATGCCGAATAGGGTATGCCTAGCAGAATGTTCTGGGTGGGCCGAAGGCCTTGCGAGTGGGCCTACAAGATGGCGTCTGGAACGCAACTGAGAACAAGGCGTGGCGACTGGAGACTGGAGGCCTAGGAGCTTAACTGAAGCCCGGTCGGATTAGGTTAAAAGCCTTCGAATCCATAACTAATTCGGTTGTATACTGTAAACCCTAGCGAGGTACCCCCTATATAATCCTTCCTAGGGTAGCTTGAGAACTTACGTTCCATCATACACCCCTTCGAGCGACTCGCTTCTTAGACGCCGAGCTCATCATCCTTGTAACTCGCTCTCCATCAATCTAATCTAGCAGGAGTAGGTCTTTACCCTCTAGGGGCCGAACCTGGGTAAATCCATGTGCATCCGCCCCCATCTCGCACCGCATATGGCCGCCAGCTCTCGCCCCCGATTCTATCAATCGCTGCCCATGGCAGCAACTGCCGTGGCCATTCCCAAGACAGCCACGAACTCTTGAAAATCAACAGCAGCATCATGAGCAACTGAAATTGATGTATTCCATCCTACAGTCAAATCAGCTATCGCTTAGTGGATGTGGACACTTCTTCCTTCAGGCGCCTAATATGTTTGTCCTGGTGTTTCACTTTCTCTTGAAGGCAGGAAATCATGTGTCTATGAGCTTTGTATTTCTCTCGGAGATGGGCAATTGTCAAATCCTTGTAGTGACCAGCACCATTACGCCATGAGCAATATGATTAAGGTGGAAACTACAGATAAGAAATCCAAAATTAAACCAAATTCTCATTTCAAAAAAAATAAACCAAATTCTCGTTTCACAATCCAAATTCAGCTGCACACATCGTGCAAGCTCCATAGTGGTATCGCAAATGGCAAAGAACCATAGAGGCATATTTCCCAAACATGGGAAACATAACTGACATGAAAAGGGCCGTACTTCAGGGTTTGCCTTCTTAGCTGGCACATGAGCAGTCCTAGCCTTAGTAATAAGTGCCAACAGATCAAAATGACTTCGTTTCTGCAAATCATGATGCAACAAAAATGATCAGTATATTTTAGGGGACATTTTAAGTAATAAAGCGCTCTTTATCGAAAAAATGTTTTTGGGGACAAAGCATAGATTACTGAAATTCTAGCAAAGCAACTGGATACATAAAAATACTTGTCACTTGATAATGCCTCCTCCACGGGTGGGACATGCGCATGATGCTAAATGAAATGCAGCAAAACCAGTAAATTTTAGGAAAGAACGCATCAACTTCGCAATGCGAAGAAGGATACGTGCATTAATCTTATGCCAAGGATTGGGCGTGTTTCCCTTTAATGAACAATATAATTTACAGAACTCAGCAAAGTAGGACACCAGCAAACAACAATCTGTTTATGAACAATATGCAACAAATTACATCTGCATTGTTCAGCAAAGGACTATTCTGTGAAATAAAGCCAGGGGGAAAGCTTCCCATCCTCAAAAGACTCTTCTTGGAAGCATATACTTACCTATTTTTAGTGGACCTTATAACTAATTCCATGGCTACATCCATGGTGATCCTAGCTTCCTAAAGTGGCATATAGATCTACTATTTCAACTAGCAATCACCTAAACAACCATCCGGATGGTTGCGGACTCACCAGAGATTGCACTGATGCGATGGAAAGGTGGACGCTACTAGGTAAAGAAGGTGCGCGACAGGGGAGGTGCACAAATGTGCAAAAAATGTAGCGATACTCGTATATAGATAGAGATACCAGCAACACATAAAACATATCAATTAGTAGTAACCACAAACTCTAGAAGGGCTGTAAGCAGACTGTCAACTACTCCCATATTAATTAACCTAGTGTAATTTAACATGGCAGTACTATGAGCTGGTGAGTACTAGTAAACAAGGGTATTACTTAATTATTAGTGGAATCTACAGCCAGCCACCAAAAGCATCATGAGCATGCTAAATATCTAGATTGCAGACCATACTTGGTTAAGAACCTAATGTCTAGCTCTAATTACCCAAACCTAAGAGCATCTATCCTATTTACGACTGAGTGCAGTGAGTTGGAGACATATGTTAACTCTGCAACCATCTCCTCGGCATGCATCTGATGGCGCTCCTGCTCCTCCTCTTCGAGGTCATTTCGGATCTTGATCTATAACCACAGCAACATCATCACGCGCTGCAGCGAAAGTGAGTGCGGTAGATCTACCCAGTGGACGAACATGTAGCGCTCACATTCGTAGTTACAACCCAAGAACCTGCGGCCGAAGTTCGTTCCCTCGAACGTGACGCGGCGATGGGGCGCTAGGGCGTAGTCGCACCAGAGCCAGAGATTCGCATCGGTAACGATGTTGTACCACTCCGCATCTACCATCCGTGCCGGCATCTGAACCCAGGAAACATCGTCGATCGAGACGGGCAGAATAGAGAAAAAACCCAAAAGGAGAGAACCCATAAGCTGAATTCGAGAAAATAAACTGAGACTGTGAACTCTGGTGTACTTACCCTAACCCGGCCGTGTTGCGCATCAAAATCCCCCGTCGTTCGCCGGACCGGCATGACTGAATCCGCCGACATTGCTCGAAAAAAGAGCGCACCTTCTAGCGCAGAGGCTTCGTGGAGAAGGAAGAGGTAGGGGATCCGGTCCTCACATTCGCTGGCTACTACTCCGTATTGGATTTAACTCGACCACTGATAACTGGGGCCCGCGCTAGAGAGCCCGTGGGGCCCCAAACATCACTCACCTAGTTTGACTTGCATTACATGGAGTACTTTTGGAAAACAGATCAAAACTCAATAAATAAACCAAAGGCCCCCTCTCTTTTTGCGAAAACCCATTACAAAACGGAGACGCTCACAAATGCGTACACACACTCACCCCTATGAATGCAGGTACACACACCCTACACCTATGAGCACTTCAGAAAGACTAGATCTTGACACTGATCCCACGTGGCTTGAGCTTGACTAAGTCACCATAGGCACCTCGCTATATATTGACGGGAACGTCGCCTCTCACTACCCTCATAACCATCCTTTAAAGTCGAGCACCGAGGCTTCATGGCGAAGGAAGTGCTAGGGGGTTGGAGCTCATATTCGTTGGCTGCTATAGGATGTAATTGAACCACTAATAATGTGGCCCTCGGTAGTGAGCCCATAGACCCTAGACACCAGTGACCATTACAATTAGTTTGGGAAAACCGAGCAAAACTTAATACAAACGGAAGGCCCATCTCTCTCATTTTTGCAAAAATCCACTACAAAACGCACACGCTCACAAATGCATACACACACTCACCCCTATGAACGCATGAACGCACATCCTACCCCTATGAGCACCTCCGAAAGATTGTGCCTTCAGACTGTCCGGTGGGGGGCTTGAGCTTGACGAAGTCACCATAGGCACCTACTACCCTTGTAACCATCCTTCAAAGCCGAGCGTCGAGGCTTCATCGAGAAGGAAGAGCTAGATGAGTCATAGCTAACATTCGTTGGCTTCTATAGGGTATAACTAGACCACTAATAACAATGGGGCCCCACGGTAGTGAGCCCATTGGCCCCAGACATTAAAGCAAGCACGGTGTCAAGTCTTAAACATATATCTTAACGGTGGAGTGGGTAGTGCTAACAAAAAGATTCTTCAAGGTGATTCTAGTGCTAGACTTATGTCTAAGAGAATCAATTAGGAGGGCCCACTATTCAGTGGATAACAGTCTGTTTTTCTTTTTAGCATGGTTGTGTGGAGCCACTTCAGTTCTAAACGCTGTACCAAAAGTAGTTTTCCTAGCTACTTCTAGACACTGCACATGCCCTTACTATATGTAGCTTAGAAATTTACTAGCCTCGTGTCTAAGAAAATTGTAGGTTGCTTTGAAAGTTTTTCGAAAAAGCTTTTGGAGGTACCCATCGAGGGGTCAATTAATATATCACAAAACACCAAGAGTTTTGACAATAGGTTTAACTTCTTGCTAAGATAGATTTTGTATCTTGACAATTTAACAAAATTAGGTCAAACTTGAGCTACACGTAAGCGCGATATAGATTTCTCTTGAATTAAATGTCTTTTTGGAGGTCTATAGGTGAATCTTATTGTAGTAAACAATTCCATCACTATGAGTTTCCTATTATCTCAGGAAAGAACATTCTCAATTTTCCGAGTGTGATGACGAGATTGTTCTTTCCCACAAAGCAAGTTTGAAGAATATGGATCTAAATGACACACGAGGCAAGTTTTCAGACATATATTGTGGACCAACATGTTGTACTTATGATTTCCCATGTTTTATGAGTTCTCAAACTTCCTAGCTAACTTCGCCCACTTGATTGATTTTATGCCAATTTATCGAAATTATTAGGTACAAATTGAACTGCCACAAGTAAATTGTAGGTTGCTTTGAAAGTTTGATGAAAGATCTCTCTTGGAGGTACCCATATATATCGAGGGGAGGGATCAATTAATATATCGGAAACCACAAAGAGTTTTGATGATATATAGGTACGGTTCAACTTCTTGCTAAGATTTTGCATCAATTTAATGAAATTAACTTAGACTTGAGCTACAAGTAAGCATGATAGACTTCTCTTGAATTAAATGTCTTTTCAGAGGTAGATGGGTGCATCTTCTTGTAGTAAACAATGTCGTCAGTGTGAGTTTCCAACTACCAGGAAAGGACATTCTCAATTTTCCGAGTGATGTCATGATCATTCTCTCCCGTAAAGGAAGTCCGGAGAATATTGATCTAAATAAATGCCACAAGCCAAAATTTTCACAAGCACACACACACACATGCACGCACGCACACACACACACACAGAGGCACGTGCCACACTCGTATACACTGTATGAAATGTGATTTAAGGAACATTAAGTTGTTATTAACCAATAGTCTTGTTAGAGAAAAAGGCATACATTAAGTATAATAATAATAACTATCTAGAACATGGTGGAGTTTGCTCTAGATACTGTTCAACACGAATCCAACTACTCTGAACCATTGGATCTAACAGCCCAACGGTCACGATTGGTACTATGGATCCAATTCAAAAATGCCTACCTAACTCCACCCACTTGAATGAATTTATGTCGACTTATCAAAAATAGGTCAGATTTGAACTAGTATAAGTAAATTTTAGGTTACTAAGAAAGTTCTACGAAAAAGCTTTTGGAGGTACCCATCGGGGGTCACAATTAATATATGAGAAACCATCCAGTGAGAGTTTTGACGACAAGTTGGATCAAGACTCGCAAATCCAAACATTTCGCTAACTATTGGATCTTCTTTTCCATTCCTAGCATCTAAAAAGATTCTACTAATAGTCTTGATGAGAATGACGAACGCTAGTATGCACAAACCTCAAAACACACACTTCAATACTCAGTTTTAGGGTCCTTTTGCTAAATGCATGGACTTGGATGCAATTTTCATTTTTTATGAGGTCCTTGATATGTAACTTGTACTTCCATCTACCGTGTTCACTCTCAAGCACATCGCACCTACTAGACCAACCATTAGATCGGCCATTCGTAGTACTTCTTATTATCTTATCTTTATCCTGTCCTATCTCTTACAATACCGTACCATACAACGCACTACATAGAGTGTACAGATTAACTTTGAACATTGACCGCCGGATCAAGACTGGCAAATCCAAACATTGCTAACCATTGGATCTTATTTTCCATTCTTAGCATCTAGAAAGATTCTACTAATAGTCTTTAGCACGATGAACACTAGTATGCACAAACCTCAAAACACATAGTGAAGGGTTCGCAAAATAGAAAACAAAAAATTTCCTACGATGAGAACTATACGCCAAGATCTATCTACTAGATACAAGCAACGGGTGGATATACATCCATGGATAACTTACCCTCTGATGGCCCAAAATATATCGAGCTCGTTGGGGAACCCCAAGAGGAAGGTATGATGAGCACAGCAACAAGTTTTCCCTCAGTACGAAACCAAGGTTATCAATCCAGTAGGAGCAAGGAAACACCCCAAAGGTGTAGCTAGCTGAACGTTGGTAGGGCGCACTACCAGTGCCAGCAGCAATGTGAAGACCTGCACAACACAACCATAGAACTGAGTCCCCAACTTGCGATGAGGTTGTCAATCTCACCGGTTTTGCTGAAAACAAAGGATTAAACGTATCGAATGGAAGGAAGTAATACTTTGCAGAAAGTAAACACAAAGCAGTAAACAGTTTATAGATTGTATGTAAAAGAAAGGACCGGGATCCATAGTTCACTAGAGGTGGCTCTCCATAAGATAGATAACATGCTGGGTGAACAAATTACAGCGGGGCAATTGATAAACATCGAGAAAGCAATACATGCATATACTAATCATCTTGACACCTTTGGAACTTGATTGGGCATTACAACATTATACATAGACCGCCATCCAACTACATCTATGACTAATAATCCACCTTCAGGTTATCATCTACACCCCCTCCAGTATTAAGTTACAAGCAACATATTATTGCTTTACGAATTGCGTGTAATGTAAACAATATGATTGTTCTAAGAAAAAAGGATTGTTGTTTTCTCCCTAGTAGCAACAACACATCTAGTACCTTAGAGATTTCTGTCACTTCCCCAGATTACCAGAGGCATGAACCCACTATCGAGCATAAATACTAACTCTTGGAGTTGCTAGCATCTACGTGGCCAAGATAGCTACTAACAACGGAAAGCATGCAAGATCACAAATAACAAAGACATGATAGAATCAATAATCAATCTGAAATAGCATCTCAATATCCATCGGATCCCCGCAAACACAACATGTATGATTACAAATAGATGATCTTGATCATGAACGGAGCTCACAAGATCTAGACATGAAAGCACAAAGGAGGAGAACCAGCCATCAAGCTACTACATGGATCCGTAGTCCAAGGATGAACTACTCACGCATCACACCGGAGGCTTGCATGGTGATGAAGAAGGCCTCCAGGGTGAATTCCCCTCTCCGACAGGGTGCCGGGAAGAGCTTCAGATCCATCCGATCTAGGGATGGAGATGACGATGGCTACACACTCTTTCGTGGATTTTTGATCGGGTACTTAGGGTTTTCGTCCCGAGGGCATCTTATAGGCGGAAGAAGAGGCCGATAGGGTGCTGGGGTCGGCCAGACCACCCCCTGGCGCGAGCCAGGCCTGGCCACGTGGCGAGGTGGTGTGGCTGGCCCCCATCCCTTCTCCGTCTCGTATTCTGGCATCTGATGACTTCCGGAAAAATAGGCACTTTGGCTTTTGTCCCGTCCAATTCCGAGAATATTCATTTTCTGACTTTCCTGGAACCAAAAACAGCAGAAATTAGGCAGCTGGCACTGTGGCTCTTGTTAATAGGTTAGTCCAAGAAATCATATGAAAAGTACTCCAAAGTGTGGACAAAACACAAGAAAGTGGATAAAACCAAGCATGGAACATCAAGAATTATAGATACATTTGCAATGTATCAACATCCCCAATATTAACTCCTGCTCGTCCTCAAGTAGGTAAGTGATAAAAACAAAGAATAATTTTTGAGGTGACATGCACCATCAAAGACTTGATCAAAGTATTTGTAAAACATTCAAAGCTGGGATCATAGTACTTCAATCATAACATGAAAGACAAGGTTCTAGCAATAAAACAAAGAAACTATGATGCAACATGAAAAGGCACAAACAAAAGATTCATGAATAACAATGCTTTGCAAGACGTTTGTTTGTTTCACATAAAGAAAACATAGCATAAAAGTATTCAGCTTGTCCCTCATAGAGTAGCAAATAAAAATGCATAGGACACCTTCAAAGTTCATAAGAGTCACAAGCAATATCAAGTTATTCATCAATCAACTAGTCTTGGGACAATGCACATAGAACTAAGAATGGCCACTATGCTCTCAAAGTAGGTGCATAAAGGTAGAAGGTGGAGACTCAATATAATGGTGGAAGAAAGGCCTTCATAGAAGGATGTAGGGATTCAAGTCTCATAAAGAGCTTCCAAAAATTATGGTACTTATAGCTTTCATCTCTCATTTCCCCTATCATAAGCATCTTTAAGGTGATTAAGGTTAAAGTGACACAACTAAGAGGATATGCTTGATAAGTTATAAACTGAAATCTCATGCCCCTTACTTATGAAGACCGAACCTCATGCTACTCAACTTTAGTCACGAGTAAGCTCTTGTCATTGTAAGTACATGTGTATCATAAAGAACCGTCAACGGGGTACCCCTTGCACATGATACAGGAGCTATCCCATAATCAAAATGACAAGGCAAGCAGACAATGAGCATCTCAACGATCTTTTTATTTGCTATTTGCATAGGTTTTTATTGAGGATGCTTCATAGAGTGCTCATTATGGTGATGCTGCAAGTTTCCACCATGATTACGCATGGCTTAGGCTAGCGGCCCAGGCGTTTCTCTAACACACATACAAACTCCATGATCTTACAAGTTCCACTTTTATTTCACACCGCCGGGATCCATAAGCAAAAGAACATGATATCAACAGGGTACAGAGTACAAGTGCAATGTTGAAAGAGTTCCCCATGATACATGGTTCTGCTAATTTCAACTTATAAAGCGCAAGCATATACGCAACAAAGAAGGACCCAATGGTTCAAGTTTATTAGATGCAAAAAAGTAAAGTGTGCCATCAAGTTCGTGAGAGCTTAAATCACTAGTTTTCTCATAACAAGTTTAATTTGGAAGGTAAACAAAAGCATGAATATACTTGGAATAGCGTAAGCTAGTAGGTAGGTGTGTTGGACTCTTTGGAATAACTTGGTTTAGGGAGTTGGATGCATGAGTGGAACTCATACTTGGTTGTGGAGGCTAGCAAAAGACTGGGAGCGACAAACTAAGAGAGCAATAATGGCCATAATCATGTAGAGCGACAAAACATCATTGATCAAAGCATAAAGTGATACTACAAGTTGAAAACTAATGGATCATAAAGGCTATGGTGACTTGAGATAGTCATAACATGGTCTTAAGGTTCAGTTCTAACACCAAATAACCTTCCATTAGAACACTATCTACTGTAGCACTTCCTTCAAAAAGCTCAATTCCCCAAAAGAACTCAAAAAGGAACCAACAAGAAGCAAATGCAGAAAATGGCAAAAATCTGTCAAAACAGACCAGCAGGTAAAGACGAATTTTTTCGAAGACCTTCTGTTGGTCAAATCAAAAGGTGTTGAACTAACGAAAGTTAGATAACAACCTGGGGCAGAATCAAAAAAATTCACACCTCAAAAAGACGGTCAGGGATTTTACACGAATTTTTACGGTGAAGCACATAAATCTGTTTCAGGACAACAACTTTCCTAATCATTACTTTTCTCTCATTAGAGGTTACACTTGGCACAAAAAGCAAATAAAAAGGATAAGGAGCGGTTATTACTGAAGTAATAACTTTCAAGACTCATCTAAAACTTTTGGGTTATCTCCCAATAAGTACTTTTCTTCAACGCCTTTAAGTTAGGCATAAGAAGCAAGAAGAAGAATCAAGTGTTCTAAAATGAAGAAGCATTAAGACTAATACCAGAAATATCTTCAACAAGGCAAGGTATATCATCCAAATAAGTTCTAGAGGATCCTCTCTCAGTGCTCTTAGGTTCACTACTTTCATCAAACGGGTTTTCAGAAACGATCCAATCAAGATTCTTTTCTATGGCTTCATGCATTGCTACTAGTTTAAAGGGTATTGATATCTTAGGTTCCTCCCCATTAGGTTCGGTTTTGTTCATCTTTTATCGTGTACCAACAACATCTACACATGAACCTAGCATATTGAAATGTTCAAAGACTTTTCTAGCTTCCTTGGCAACATCATAGAACTCCTTAAACAAAGTTTCTAGAATAAAATCCCTCTTTTCACGGTCCACAATTTCTTTAAGCTTAAGAAACATTACTTGCATTAAGGGTCCGAGGTTAACAAACCTAGCTTCTAACATGTGAATTAGAGAAGCTGCAGCAATCTCATAGTTTGGGGCGAGATCTGAAAGGGATCTATCCTCAGTATCCTCATGTTTACTAACATGATTAAAGAATTCTTCAATATTATCTTTCTCAATTATAGAACCACTACCAATTGAAAGGTCTTTTAGGGTGAATTTAGGGATCAACATGGTGAGCTAAGGAAGAGGTGACAACTAAAGGAGACTTAATTTTGTGTGTGTTTTCAAATAAGAAAGCAAACTAGTAAAACTAATTTTTGTGTGTTTTTGATAAAGAAACAAGCAAACAAAACAAAAGTAAACTAAGAAAAACCAAAATAACAAAGTAAAGAGATTGGTTATGACGGACTCCCCTTGTGAAGATGTCCTTGTCTCCCCGGCAACGGCGCCAGAAAATATGCTTGATGGCCCAAAATATATCGAGCTCGTTGGGGAACCCCAAGAGGAAGGTATGATGCGCACATCAACAAGTTTTCCCTCAGTACGAAACCAAGGTTATCAATCCAGTAGGAGCAAGGAAACACCCCAAAGGTGTAGCTAGCTGAACGTTGGTAGGGCGCACTACCGGTGCCAGCAGCAACGTGGAGACCTGCACAACACAACCATAGAACTGAGTCCCCAACTTGCGATGAGGTTTTCAATCTCACCGGTTTTGCTAAAAACAAAGGATTAAACGTATCGAATGGAAGGAAGTAATACTTTCCAGAAAGTAAACACAAAGCAGTAAACAGTTTATAGATTGTATGTAAAAGAAAGGACCGGGATCCATAGTTCACTAGAGGTGGCTCTCCATAAGATAGATAACATGCTGGGTGAACAAATTACAGCGGGGCAATTGATAAACATCGAGAAAGCAATTCATGCATATACTAATCATCTTGACTCCGTTGGAACTTGATTGGGCATTACAACATTATACATAGACCGCCATCCAACTACATCTATGACTAATAATCCACCTTCAGGTTATCATCCGCACCCCCTCCAGTATTGAGTTACAAGCAACATATTATTGCTTTACGAATTGCGTGTAATGTAAACAATATGATTGTTCTAAGAACAAAGGATTGTTGTTTTCTCCCTAGTAGCAACAACACATCTAGTACCTTAGAGATTTCTGTCACTTCCCCAGATTACCAGAGGCATGAACCCACTATCGAGCATAAATACTAACTCTTGGAGTTCCTAGCATCTATGTGGCCAAGATAGCTACTAACAACGGAAAGCATGCAAGATCACAAATAACAAAGACATGATAGAATCAATAATCAATCTGAAATAGCATCTCAATATCCATCGGATCCCCGCAAACACAACATGTATGATTACAAATAGATGATCTTGATCATGAACGGAGCTCACAAGATCTAGACATGAAAGCACAAAGGAGGAGAACCAGCCATCTAGATACTACATGGATCCGTAGTCCAAGGATGAACTACTCACGCATCACACCGGAGGCTTGCATGGTGATGAAGGCCTCCAGGGTGAATTCCCCTCTCCGACAGGGTGCCGGGAAGAGCTTCAGATCCCTCCGATCTAGGGATGGAGATGACGATGGCTACACACTCTTTCGTGGATTTTTGATCGGGTCCTTAGGGTTCTCGTCCCGAGGGCATCTTATAGGCGGAAGAAGAGGCCGATGGGGTGCTGGGGTCGGCCAGACCACCCCCTGGCGCGGGCCAGGCCTGGCCACGTATTCTGGCATCCGATGACTTCCGGAAAAATAGGCACTTTGGCTTTTGTCCCGTCCAATTTCGAGAATATTCATTTTCTGACTTTCCTGGAACCAAAAATAGCAGAAAACAGGCAGCTAGCACTGTGGCTCTTATTAATAGGTTAGTCCAAGAAATCATATGAAAAGTACTCCAAAGTGTGGAAAAAACACAAGAAAGTGGATAAAACCAAGCATGCAACATCAAAAATTATAGATACATTTGCAATGTATCACCCTCGAAGACAACACAGTTTTGTTAACGAGTAGGAACTCGTGGATGATGTAGCCGTACGCTTGCCGATCTAAAGATCATGTGGAAGTCCTAGCGCCGCAAACAAGCAACGCATCCGCACTCGCACACACGTTCAGGCCACCGAACAACCTCTGCCTCCTCGCTCTAGCGATGCAGCGGAAGTAGTAACTCCTTCCAGACGAAATGCCACCGGGAACATGTATCTCGCTAATCCGAGACCATGGGGGAATAATTCTGGAGGGGGAGAGAGATCCTTCATGAGGAGGTGTGAGGAAGAAGGGTGAGAGGGGTGGCCTTTTAGAGGAGGAGGGGGGGTGCCCCTCCCCATGGTCGGCGCCTCATGGTGGGTGACCCCTCACCTCCCCCATTCATGTGGTGGTAACTCCCTCCACATTAAAATTCCCCTTCACATTCTCTTTCAAAGTCTCCACTTTAAATGCATTAAATTTCTCCAAATTGAATGCTCTCTCCTTTAATAAAACTCCTTTATTAAATTTATTCAGAATTTTTCTAATTACTTTAATTAACAAACATTCACATAAAACCCCTACAACATTTCAATATAACATGCAGAACCAATTTCTGCAATTTCACCCGAAACAGTTTTGGTGTCTATTGAAATAATTCCAGCGCTTTGCAATTCATTTGTCTGAAACACATTTGCTCCAAATGGTGTTGGTGTCCCTTAAGTGTTTCACCCTACGGTTCGTGAATAATGCATACATGATCGAGACCCGTCTTAGATCAATAATTAGAAGCGGGACCTGGAGATCCATACTGACTCCTACACATTCTACGATGATTTCTGTGATCGTGAGAACCTTTATAATTAGTAACTAAATCCGTTTGTCTCGCGATATATTACATGTCTGAGATTCGATCATCAGTATCTCCATACCTAGTTTGATCTCATTACTGACATGTACTCTTTTCTTGTTCCCGTGATATAACATTCTAGTGATCTTATCACTTGCTTGCAAGATAACCAATGTGATATCACCGAGAGGGCCCAAAGAATATCTATCTGTCATAGGGATGGACAAATCCCACTCTTGATCCATGAGCTTCTACATAACACTTTCATAGCACTGAACCCACCTTTATTATCACCCTTTCACGGTTTAACGTTTGATGTTATCAAGGTACTCTTCCAGTATTAGTGATTAACATGATCTCATGGTCGAAGGACTAGGATTACTTTGTTAGATGTTATAGCAATATAAACACAATGACTTTGATCGTAATGCTATACTTCGGATGAATGTTCATCACATCATTCCACTAATGTTGTGACCTCGTTATTAACAACATCCAATGTCCATGATCAGGAAACCTTGATCATCTTGTTAATCAACGAGCTAGTTTATAAGAGAGCCATAACTAGGAACTTTCTTTTAGTTTATTAAACACACATGTATTAACGTTTCCAAATTAATAAAATTATAGCATGCAAAATAAACATCTATCATATACTTGGAATATGTATAATAACAACTTTATTATTGCCTCTCAGGGCATATTCCCTTCACATAGTACTTCATTACTCGGTTTAAGGGTCCTTTGCTTAATGCATGCATGGACTTGGATGTAATTTTCATTATTTATTAGGTCCTTGATGTAACTTGTATGTACTTCCACCAACCATGTTAACTCTCAAGCACCTCGCTCCTACGAGACCTACCAAGGTTAAAAGAAAATGCAACCGCCCTAATTATCACACAAACTGGACCACGGTTTCTTACACGTAGTACCCAAGTTTTTAGTACTAGGATTCCTAGCTAACTTCGTGCACTTCGGTGACTTCTTATCAATTTAACGAAATTAAGTCAAACTTTAGCTACAGGTAAGTGTGATAGATTTGCTCTTGAATTAATTGGCTTTTCGGAGGTAGATGTGTGCATCTTCTTGTAGTAAACAATGTCGTCAGTGTGAGTTTCCAGCAATCAGGAAAGAAAATTCTCAATTTTCTGAGTGATGATGAGATGATTCTTTTCCGTAAAGAAAGTCCAAAGAATATGAATCTCAATGCCATAAGCCAAGCTTGTAGACATATTAGCTAGGTGGACCAATGTGTTTTACTTACGATTCCCATGTTTTATGAGTTTTCAAGGTTCCTAGCTACCCCGTCCACTTGTTGAATGACTTTATGTCGATGTATCGAAATAAAAGGTCAAATTTGAATTACAAGCAATAAATTGTAGCTTGGTTTGAAAGTTTTATGTAAAAAGCTTTTGGGGGTATGCATCGAGCGGTCAATTAATATATCAGTTGAGACTGTGCGACTTCTAGCTACTAAGATTTTTCCTCTTGAATATTTTGAACTCCTTTTGAAAACGATCACATGAAATAAGGTGAGAGGGGAAATGATTTTTCTATTCTCTATGGTCAACACACAAGCTTGAGGTGCACCTTAGGCTTAAAGATACTTTATAGTTTCCACTATGTATAAGGTGAACCTTAGCGGATGCCACATACTAGGCCTTATTAAGGTGTGCTTTTATCTATATATCTACTACTATAATGGAGCAGTTTTGAATTGGATCCATATATAGCACCAATATTGACCGTTGGGCTATTAGGTCCAATGGTTCAGAGCAGCTGGATTCGTGTTGAATAGTACCTAGAGCAAACTACACCATGTTCTAGAACCATCATGTAACCAACCCCAACATTTCAAAGCACAGTAGGTTGTATTCTCTATATGTGTAGATAGTTATTATTAATAGACTTATTTATGCATTTTGGGGGTGGTGACATGATAGTTCTAGAACATGGTGGAGTTTGCTCTAGGTCTGTACTCCCTCGCTCCGTCCCAAAATATGAGGAGCCTAAGGATTGGTCAAAAGTCAAACCTTACTAACTTTGACCAAATATTTAGAAAAAAATATCTACATCTACAATATTGAATGGACATATTAAGAAAATATACTTTATGGTGAATCTATTGATATTAATTTAGTATTCTAAATTTTTATATTTTGTGTATAATCATGGTCAAACTTAAAAAATGTTGACTTTTGACTAATCCTTAGGCGCCTTATATTTTGGCGGAGGGAGTACTATTCAACACAAATCCAGTTGCTCTGAACCATTGGATCTAATACCCGAACGGTCATGATTAGTGCTATGGATCCAATTCAAAACTGCTCCACTATAGTAGTATAAGTAGAGAGAATACAATCTACTGTGCTATGAAATTTTGGGCGTGGTGACATTATGGTTCTAGAACATGTATGGTGGAGTTTGCTCTATGTACTATTCAACACGAATCCAGCTTCTCTAAACCATTGGATCCAATAGCCCAATGGTCAGGATTGGTGGTATGGATCCAATTCAAAACTGCTCCACTATAGTAGTAGAGATAGAGATATCTTATCTTATCTTATCTTATGACTATATAGTGTACAAATAACTTTGAATATTGACCGTTGGATCAAGACTCATGAATCCCAACATTTCCAGCCATTGGATCTTCTTTTCCATTCTAGCATCTAGAAGATTCTATTGATAGTCTTCAGCATAATGAATGCTATGCACAAACCTCAAAGCACACTTCTCCATCATACTAGAATCTTCTCCCTCGTGCATGATGAATGCTAGTATGTGCAAACCACAAAACACACACACACTTCATTATTCAGTTTTAGGGTCATTGTGTTAAATGGATGGACTTGGATGCAATTTTCATTTTTTATGAGGTCCTTGATGTAAGTTGTACTTTTATCGGTCGTGTTAACTCTCAAGCACCTCTTTCCTAAGAGACCTACCATAGTTAAAAGAAAATGCAACCACCCCAATTATCAGACAAACTGGACCAACGATTTCTTATACGTAATGCCCAAGTTTTTAGTACTAGGATTTTTCAAGCTTCCTAGCAAACTTTGCACACTTCAGTGACTTCTTGTCGATTTAACGAAATTAGATCAAACTTGAGCTACAAGTAAGCGCGATAGATTGCTCTTGAATTAAATGTATTTTTGTAGGTAGATGGGTGCATCTTCTTCTAGTAAACAATGTCGTCGGTGTGATTTTCTAACTATGAGGAAAGAAAATCCTCAGTTTCCCAAGTGATGACGAGATGCTTCTTTTATGTAAAGATAGTCTGAAGAATATGGATCTCAATGCCATAAGCAAAGATTTTAGACATATTAAGTGGACCAACGTGTTTTACTTACGATTCCCATGTTTTATGAGTTTTCAAACTCCCTATGTAGCTAATTAACTTTGCCCCACTTGAATGACTTCATGCCTATATTTATCAAAATTTGGCCAAACTTAAACTACAACAACTAAATTATTGTAGGTTTCTTCTAAAGAATTACAAAAAACTTTTGGAGGTATACCCATTGGGGGCTTAGTTAATCTATCAGAAAACAACCGAGAGTTTTGACAATAGATTTTTAACTCCTTTCTAATTAATATTTTGCATCTTGACAATTTAACAAAAATTAGCTCAAACTTGAGCTACAAGTAAGCGCGATAGATTTTTCTTTAATTACATGTCTCTTTGGAGGTAGATGGATGCATCTTCTTGTAGTAATTAGTACTGCCAGTGTGAGTTTCCAACTATCAGGAAAGAATATCCTCAATTTTCCGAGTGATGATGAGATTATTGTTTGTTTTCGTAAACAAAGTCCAAAGGAAATGGACCAAGACACCACAAGCCAAGCTTTCAGACATATATAGTGGACTCTCATGTTGTACTTATGATTCCCGTGTTTTATGAGTTTTCAAACTTATTCCTATAGCTAACTTTGCCCACTTGAAATTGATTTTATGTCGATCTATTGGAATTAGTTCAATTTTGAACTACAAGTAAATTATAGATAGCATTAAAAGTTTTACTTTTTTGGAGGTAACCATTGGGGACTGATTTAATATATCACAAACCACCACCAATAGTTTTTACAACAAGTTCAACTTCTTGCTAAGATTTTGCATCTTGACAATTTAACAAAATTAGATCAAACTTGAGCTATAAGTAAATGCGATAGATTGCTCTTGAGTTAATTGTCTTTTCGGAGGTAGACGGGTGCATCTTCTTGTAGTAAACAATGTCGTCGATGTGAGTTTCCAAATATTAAGA
Organism: Avena eriantha; assembly: GCA_910589775.1. Classification (NCBI taxonomy): domain Eukaryota; kingdom Viridiplantae; phylum Streptophyta; class Magnoliopsida; order Poales; family Poaceae; genus Avena; species Avena eriantha. The sequence continues at coordinate 49,521 of CAJUXJ010000969.1, forward strand.
AATATCATTCTTAATTTTTTGAGTGACGACGAGATTGTTCCTTTCTGTAAAGACAGTCTGAAGAGTATGGATCTGAATGCCACAAGCCATGTTTTTACACATCTTATCTTACCACTATATAGTGTATGAATAACTTTGAATATTGATCATTGGATCGAGACTCGTGAATCCGAACATTTCCAGCCATTGGATCTTCTTTTCCATTCTAGCATCTAGAAGATTTTATTGATAGTCTTGAACACAATGAATGCACTATGCATAAACTTCTCAAAACACACGTCTCCATCATACTAGAATCTTCTCCCTCGTTTCTCTAGACCATGTTAGCAAAAATTTCAAGTGTTAGGTAGTTAATAATCTTTGACTTGTACACATAATGATACAAAGTAGAAGAACCAAATATACACCCATACTTTATAGATGTTGATCAAATTTATATTTTTCCACTTTACCTATTATAATTTTATATAGTGATGATATGCTAGACGTCTATTATATGAGCCTCATGTGTAGGGCACGTGCAACTTACTAGTATCTTATCTTATCTGATCTTACCACTATATAGTGTACGAATAACTTTGAATGTTGACCGTCAGAGCAAGACTCACGAATCCCTGCATTTCTAGCCGTTGGATCTTCTTTTCCTTCTAGCATCTAGAAGATTCTATTGATAGTCTTTGGCATAATGAATGCTATACACAAACCTCAAAACACACTTCTCCGTCACACTAGAAGCTTCTCTGTTGTTTCTCTAGGTAGCTAATAATCTTTGACTTCTACATGATGATACAAAGTACAAGGACCAAATGTAAACCCATACTTTATAGATGTTGATCAAATGTACATTTTTTGTGCTTTACCAATTATAATTGTATATAGTGATGATATGTCATACGTATACTATCTGAGTCTCATGTGCAACTTACTAGTAGCTAATAATCGTTGACTTCTACATGATCTTGCCACTATATAGTGTACAAACAACTTTGAATATTGACCGTTGGATCAAGACTCGCGAATCCCAACATTTCGAGTCGCTGGATCTTCTTTTCCATTCTAGCATCTTGAAGATTATATTGATAGTCTTCATTACAAACCACTATATAGTGTACAAATAAATTTGAATGTTGACTGTTGGATCAAGACTCGCGAATCCCAGCATTTCTAGCCGTTGGATCTTCTTTTCCATTCTAGCATCTAGAAGATTCTATTGATAGTCTTGAACACAATGAATGCACTATGCATAAACCTCTCAAAACACACTTCCCCATCGAGGATATCATTTTGCGCCCCAGAAGTTGGGGCGCCTAGGCAACGCGGTACCCAAGTTGCTTAAAATCATCTCCGTTGCCCAAAGTTGGCGTGCCAAATACTCAGAGGGTCTTTTTCAACACGAATTCAACTTTATGTTTCAATTCAAAACATCAGGTTAACGCCTGTCAAGTTGGGCCCCCTGTTAGGTATCGTCGTTATGTCGCTGCCGTCGTGGCTGCCATGTAGGGTGCCATGTAGGCTTGCAGCGTTGGCGCATGCATCCTTTACGCGTCTTCTTCTTCCTCCGGGGCGGCAATCTATGGTCACGGCCATGGCACGGAGCTAGGACTTGGACGAACCTGCTCAGCCCCGCTCTTCTCCCCATCCCGAATCGGAGCTTGCCCTCACCATGGCCACACCCATGGCACGGCGTAGGGACGGGAATTCATTCCCGGGTGAGATCTATCACCAAGCCAACCATGCTCGGTCATGTTGGCCTCCTCCAGAATCCGAGCTCGCTGTCGCCGTGGTCGCACACGCACCAGCCACAGCGCCTTCCTCTCCGAACCCCAAAGCCACATCCACCCAGTTCGGCACAACTCCAACAAGGTGAAAATGCATCAAGTTTTCTTCTCGTGATTGTAGAAAAACATGTATGTACCATGTCCGTAGCATACCCTAACAATGTACACATATGTTGTTTACTAGATTTTCAATTGAAATTAGTAGCTCCGTGATGACGAAACATACAGAACCTAAATGGAATGACGATGACGACCATGTTGTGTACTTTGCATTGCATCAACAAGTGCTCGTTGACGAAGCATGTTACCAAGAGAGTGGAATTCATAAGCCATTGCCAAAAAATGTGTGAACAAATCAATGATCGATTCAATGCAAATACGCACAGAAAAGCTAGATCCATGTCATCAATCATCAATAGGTGGCACATTCTAGTGATGCGTTCAAATGCGTACATCATGTATCATTTACTTGAAGTGTTTGTTCTCCTGAGCAAAAATGCCTAGTATGCACATTACCTTTGTCTGTTCTATGATGCAACTCTGCTGTTATGGGCGTGGAAAGAAAATCTGGGCTTCACTTAATATTACGCAGTTAGGCCTAACTTAGTCTTACACAAATAAGCACAGCTTAGTCTTTACACAAATAAGTGTAACTAAAGATAAAGATAAAGACAAATGGTTCATCGGAACTTCCAGTATGAGCACTAGGTCCCTAGAGTAGGTGGTATCATCGGAACGAACCAGAATGCTACGTTTGGCCATCTGTCATTCTCCATCAAATCGTACGACCCCACTAATGAGCCAATTGTAGGCCCTCTCCCCCTGACGTGGATTCGGCTCCAGGTCGGATCTGGAGTGTCAACATGATAGGCGTGTGAGTGTGCAGCAAACACACAGTCTGCTATAAACACTGGAAGTGCTGGCACCTCAGCAACAACACCAGCATGTTCTTCCCGGACTCCGGCAGCAGCCTCAACAGGTATTTCGTCAACTTCACCAGCAGCAGCCTCATCAGGTATTTTGTCAGCTTCACCAGCAGCAGCCTCAGCAGGTATTTCGTCAGCTTCACCAGCAGCAGCATTAGCAAGTATTTCGTCAGCTTCACTAGTAGTAGCATCACCAAGTATTTCGTTAGCTTCACTAGGAGCAGCAGCAGCTAGTTCTTCGTCAACTCCTCCACCACCACCACCGGCAACAGCAGCATCAGGAGCCAGGGCTGCCTGAGCAATTATAGGTTCAACAGCTCTAGGGGCTCCGACAAACAAAGGGTAGTTGATCCCAAGAAATACAGATTGTCCCTTCAGATTGTCGACTCTGCTCCAGACTTTCTCTACTGGGTCTTTGGATGGGCATGTAGACCTCGAGAAAACGTGACACCACAGCGATGGGTATGAAGAAAGTTGTGTCCCCATATGTTCTATTGTATCACCAACGCTGTTTAGTGCTCCCCTGATATGAATCCACATGAGTTCAACATCCTGTTTTGTGTCACCTCCAAGAGGTGCCAGTTACCAGCGCCGTGTCCCAAGTTCAACATCTGCTACTGCATCTTCGATCACCGGAACTAGAATGATGCGCAGGGCTGCGTGGGTACCTGCGTGTTACTTACAGTCGGTAAGAATAATTTTGAATGGGATTTTACATGCTATATGACACCATGACTCACCCAAATGGACGACTCCCAAACACGCACGTTGCCGCTAGGTTCAGTGACCGCATAAATGAATTGAGGTTTGTTCGAATGGTAGCTGGAGGTGAAGACAACGTCGACATACTTCTCCGGCTACAGGAAGTTGTCGCGCAAGACTATCCATTCCTTTTCATCTGGGCATCTAATGAATGTAATTGCCTTGTCGAACACCGCTAAGAGGTCATACTCCCAGGTCTTCCACACCTCCCGTGGTCTATGTGGGAGCTGTACCTTCAGGAGGTCAAGTTCTGCCATGTTGAACCTGTAAGCAAATTTGAAAATGGGTGGCGGCCACCCGTTGTTGAATGCAGTAATGCCGACACCCTCCAAAGATGGCAATGTAAATCTCAATGATCTGTAGCCATTTTTAGAGTCCAAGTACTCCCATCCTGGGATAAAAGGACCAGCCACTCGCCGTTGCCACCCACCCAGTTCTGGTCATCTCCCATTTCCATCTCTTTTTCTTCCTTCATATTCACCACTACTGATTCCGACCACTTATCCAGCAGCATCAGTTTTGCATGAATATTCTACAGAGTTTGTTGTCAGTTGGTACAATCACCTAGCATGGATTCCATTGCAAATACAATTTGACAACTAGACCTTCAGATTCAAGTACACAAAATATTGCCTAAATATGAGTGTCTCCTCAGATATCGCCTAAATTGTGCCCGTGTCACTACGAAGATACCCAATATATGGAGTAGGACCAGAGCCCCCCTAGAAAACAAACTCCTGACAATGATCATAAACAGCTCGGGGCATAACAGCCTTAAATCGTCTAATTTGTTTGTTTTTATTTTAGGAAACAGAATATCACCTAGCAGGCATTCCATTGCAAATCGAAATTGACAACTCGTCCATGACCTAAAGTAAGACTATGTCACTACAAAAAAAATTGAATATTAGGTACGAGCAGAGCTTCCGCTGTACAAAATAGTCTTAAATGGTTCAATTTGTTCAAACCACGTGTGCACAAAACACGTTCGACAAAAGGAACATAGGATTCCGATGAGAGTTCAACACATATGAATCAACGATATGACTGAACCAATAGGCAAGATACTAGAACTTACGTGGCCATTGCGGTCGTTTGTCCATTTGCTGGTATCGGGGTAAAGAAGGCCTGGCGTGCCGAACGGTTGTTCGTCCATGTCCCGCATCGTGAAGCGGTAGCCAAAGATGCAGCGAGCGAGGCGGCCGACAGAGATGATGTCCAACCCCGTGGCGATCCTATGCACGTTCTGAAGGGAATATGCCCGAGAGGCAATAATAAAGTGGTTATTATCTTATTCCATGTTTATGATAAATTTTTATTTTGCATGCTATAATTGTATTGATCGGAAACGTCAATACATGTGTGTTTAATAAACAAAAAGGGTTCCTAGTTATGCCTCTCTTATAGACTAGCTTGTTGATTAAAAAGATGATCAAGGTTTCCTGATCATGGACATTGGATGTTGTTAATAACAAGGTCACAACATTTGTGAAATGATGTGATGAACATTCATCTGAAGTATAGCATTACGATCAAGTAATTATGTTCATATTTCTATAACATCATATGAAGTAATCTTTATCCTTAGACCATGAGATCATGTTAATTGCTAACACCGGAAGAGTATCTTGATAACATTAAACGTCACACCGTAACAGGGTGACTATAGAGATGGGTTCAGTGCTACGAAGGTGTTATGTTGAGGCTCATGGATCAAGAGTGGAATTTGTTAATCCCGATGACGGATAGATATACTCTCGGCCCTCTCGGTGATATCACATTAAGATAGCTTGCAAGCAAGTGATGTGATCACTAGAATGTTATATCACGGGAAAGACAAAAGAGTTCATGTTGGTAACGAGATCAAACTAGGTATTTGGATACCGATGATCGAATCTCGGACATGTATTATATCATAACACAAAGGGATTAAATTACTAGCGTTAAAGGTTCTCGCGATCAGAGAAGTCATCGTTGAATATGCAGGAGTCACTATGGATCTCCAGGTCCCGCTTCTGATTATTGATCTAAGAGGAGTCTCAATCATGTCTGCATTATTTGCGAACCGTAGGGTGACACATTTAAGAGTTACCAGCCACCATTTTGGAGCACATATGTTTCAGACGAAAGAATTGCAAAGCGCAGGAATTGTTTCGATAGAAACCGAAACTGTTTCGGGTGATATTGCAGAAAGTGGTTTTGCATGTGATATTGAAATATTGCAAGGGGTTATATGTGAATGTTTGTTAATTAAAGTAATTAACAAAATTCTGAATAAATTTAATAAAAGAGATTTATTAAATAAGAGAGCATTAAACTTAGAGAATTTTAATGCATTTAAAGTGGAGACTTTAAAAGGGAATGCGAAGAGGCATTTTAATGTGGAGGTAGTTACCACCACATGAATGGAGGAGGTGAGGGGTCACCTCCATGAGGCACCGGCCATGGAGGGGGTACCCCCCTCCTCCTATAAAATTCCCCCTCTTCCTCCTTCTTCCACACACCTCCTTGTGAAGCATCTCTCTTCCCCTCTAGAATTATTCCCCCATGGTCTCGGATTGGCGAGATACATGTTCCCGGTGGCATTTCATCTGGAAGGAGTTGCTGCTTCCGCTGGATCGCTGGAGCGAGGAGGTGGAGGTTGTCTGGTGGCTTGAACGTGTGTGCGAGTACGGATGCGCTGCTGAGTTGTGGCGCTCGGACTTCCACATGATCTTGAGATCGACAAGTGTACGACTACATCAACCACGAGTTCCTACTCGTTAACAAAACTCATTGTCTTCGAGGGTAAGTTCTCGATGGATGTATGTCCACCCGTTGCTCTGTACCTAGTAGATAGAGCTTGCGTGTAGTTCTCATCGTAGGAATTTTTTTGTTTTCTATGCTACAAACCCAACAGTGGTATCAGAGCCTGATCTATGTGTAGGTGCTTTGCACGGGTAGTATACATATGTTTATATGTGGGCAATGATGATCATGTTATTGCATCTTCTATGTATTTTGGATATTGGTGGCATAGTGGGATGAAGCGGCCCGGACCAACCTTACATGTCATCGTACATGAGACCGGTTCCACGACTGACATGCAACTTGTTTTGCATAAGTGGCTGGCGGGTGTCTGTCTCTCCTACTATAGTCAATATCTGATTTACAACGAGTTGCTAATAACTTGGTTATCCTCGTTGTGGTTCATGTTTGTAGGTAAGAACGGTTCTATCTCCGAAAGCCCTAAGCCACGTAAAACTTGCAATTGATAAATTAGAGGCGTCTAGTTTAGATCGTTGCTAGGCTAGTGTATTGATATGGTATTGTTGTAAGTAGATGTATGATAGATACTCTTACAACACACTCAATGTGTAAGTTCCATAGACCTTTGCTTTACACACAAACGAATGATAGAGATCATACCACGATGCAAATGATAGAGATCAAATGCATGGACCATATCATCTCACTTTACACATTAGATGTTAGCATCTTATACTGCTAGTTTGGCGCTTTTTGTAGCATTGTAAGATGATCCCTCATTTAGATATCAAGATAAAAATGTGTTCTTCCTTAAGTCTGCACCGTTCTGTGGATCGTGTTTCGAGACATAATGTGATGATCGGGTGTACTCGAATCTACGCTTTCATAGGAACGGGTGTAAGACAGTTTTACACACGCGAATACTAAGGTTCTTACTTGGCGAGCCTAGCATGTACAGACATGGCCTCGGAACACGGACCAAAAGGTTAAGCATGAGTCATATAGTTGATATGATTCCCATATAGATGCTCGCCTTTGAAGCTACATCAACTCACGTGATGATCGTACTTGGTGTAGTGGATTTGGTTCATGTAATCACCAAAAAGGCACGAGGGATGTCGTTTTTGAGTGGGAGTTCATTTCTAATTTGGATTAGTCGAACTCAATTTGTCATAAACTAAATCGAAGTGAATTTGCATAATTTATTGTAGTCATTGACATCTGTTTACTACCTTATGCTTAGTTTTAATTGAGATAATAGAACTATAGAATTCTGGATATTTACTTTACGAACTGGTATCGTATTGTTTTGAATGTCAATTTAAAGTTTATAAGTCCTATTGCAAACTTTCAGCAAACTCTATTTACTCCATGAATTTTAATAAGTAGTATTAAATCAAGAGTAAGAATTCCCATGTTAGTATCTAAAGTGTCATGTTTGCCTCCATTATTATTGATATTCAAAAGTTGCTTTAATATCAAGATTATATAGGAGCTGAAAATTGTTTCAGAAACCATCATGTGTGGAAGATATTGTGATATCTGAAACAATGTTTTTGGTTGCATTATGATAGAGTATAATTTAGCAAATTACATGTTCTCATATTGTATGAGAATTTGTGAAGGATGGAGATGCTAAGCATCCGGATCTCCCAAAAAGGTTTTGGGAACTAACATTATACTCGCGATTCTTCCTTACCGGCTATAGTAGCTTGATCATGAAAGTTGTCATGATAACGATGAATAGAAGATGTAATTAAAATGTTTACTACACTAATAGATTACTAAAGAATGGATTTTTGAAAGAACACCAAATATTTGATGATGGTGATCCACTTCAAATTGCAAGTCCAAAGGTATTAGTATTTGACTGTACACGCTTTGTAATATGTGTCATGTTTATGACACCACTATTGATGTTGATCGATTCTTTTAAAAGAAAAGGAATTGTTGAAAGAGAATCTATAAAATATTTGGCAGAAAAGAAAAGGTTGGAGATGTCCAACTTAGGTATATAGAAGATATACATGTTATGGTTGTATTCCGTGCTTATTAAACAATGTGGTTCTGAGGTATTGGATACCGAATTGGTTGGTATGAAGTGTCATACAGGACAACGCAATTCCTGAACTACAATGGCCTAAGTAACTAGCAAGAGAATAAGTGATGATGTTCATCGAAAACAAATAAAGTGCTATTGTTTTTTTCGTTGTCGTCAAACCTAGCCTTCAAGATTTGTTTTAATAATTATTATTTTGTTCCAGTATTACGAGAACAATGGTTGTTCAAATAATTACCATATTCCATAAAGGATGGATGAACTTTTATAAGTCTAGTGTGAGAAATCACATCCATAAACACTATTGCTAAAATGTCGCAAGACGAATGATTAAAATATCACTTATGAAGTGACATCGCTATTTTAAATTATATTGGAAAGAAAACATGAAGAAACTCCATGTTGATGGAATTTTGGAGTCTTTGATTTTGATCAATTGACGCTTGTGAAAGTTTCCTCGAGATAATTGAAACTCTGTCCATAGGCCAAAGAGGAACGGATGACTAACTTATTGGATATCATACATATTGATGTATATAGTCCATTATATGTAGCCATATGCGATGGATCTTTTTGCTTCATATGCTTTCTCCAGAAATTTAAGTGAATATGTCTGTATATTTACTTAATAAAGGAAGAAGTATGAAACATTTGAAAATTGTTCAAAGACTTTCAAGATGAAGTGAAAAATCATTGTAACAAGAAAATAAAAGAGTTTATGATTTGATCATAAAGGAAGATATTTGAGTTACATGTTTAGCAAAACACCCAATATTTGAGGAATTGTTCCATGATTTGTGTTTCCCGATAAACCATATGAGTATGGCATATTCGAGAGATGAAATCAAACCATGTTTAACATGGTAATATCAAAGGTGTCATTTATAAAACTTCCATTATGTTTTAAGGATTGAAGCTTTAGAGACTACCTCTTGTACACTGAAAAGAGCACCATCGTGATCCATTGAAATGACACCATATGAGTTATGGTTTGGGATAAAACCCAAATTGTATTTTCCTAAATTTTGGTATGCTATGCATAAGTAAAATGTTTACAACCAAAGTCGGATAAGCATGTCTTTGCAGGTTATCCCAAAGAATTTGTTGGGAATTTCTCCATAACACCGAGGACAAAAGAGTTTGTTACTTGGAATATCAAGTTTCTTGAGAAGGAATTTTTCGTGAAAAGTTAAGTGGGAGGACAATAGAACTTTGATAAGGTTGTTGAACCTTAGCTATAAGTGCTAAGTAGCGTAGCGCCGGAAAGTGTCCCGGTGGCGGCCACAATGCTCATGGCTCCCGTGATTACAAAGGGTGTGCTCTCGGAGATTAGAGTTCCCATTGAACCGTGTGGGTCGGTAAGAATCAAATAGTGTGATTTGATAAGCAAGTCGTTATTGTTTTAACAATGATGAACCGGCTACATGCAAAGAAGCGATGATGGGCCCTGACTCCATAAAATGACTAGAAGTCATAGAATCCATGATAGTATCCATACACGAGAAATCAAGTTTCTGAACTTGGAAGACCCTCCAGAAAGGCGTGAAGCCTATCGGTCGTGTTTGGATCTAAAAGAAATAAGACATGGATGTTTAACATCTATGAAATAGTTGACATGTCGGAAAGAAGTTTACGACAATGTTCAAGGAGTTGACTATGACAAGATTTGATCTTTCATAGCGATATTTAGTCTTGACGGATTAATGTAGCAACCACTACATATAATTTAATGTATGGTAGTTGAACAAACAAAACAATGTTCTTCTAATAGAATGATTACCTAGGACGTGTACAAGACACGGTCCGAAGGGTTTTGTTAATTCAAAGGGTGCTAAAAGGGCATGCAAACTTCAATAGTTGAAGTGAGCATTGCGAAGTTGTAATCTTCACCATGATGAAAGTGTTAAAAGAGTTTAAATTCATCGGAGATGATGAAGATGCTTGCATTTGCAAGAAATTAAGTGGGAGAGATGAGACATATTTCTAATACATTATGTAGAGGACATACTGTTGATTGGAAATGATGTATCTTGTATTGACACAAGTTAAGAATTTCATTAAAATAAGATTTCGATGAACGCTTGGGTAAAACCGCAATATTTGGCATCAATATCTATATGGATAGATTGAGGTGCTAATATGGTTGTGCTAGACATACATATATGAGATATTGAAAGGGTTCAATATGGAAACAACAAGAAAGGTTCTTGCTGCATGGAAAGGATTGTATCAAGATTAAAGTGTTTCAACACTTGGTGAGTAAAATCACATGAAGATTTTGATCGATTATACTGTGATATGTATATATCCAGATATGTCCTATGCTCTAAATGTTATAAGCACATACCAGAATGATTCATCATATGATCATTGGACAAAAGTAAAGATTTTCTTATGAGCTTTTGGAAGAACTAAGAATATATCATGTGTAAGTGACAAATAGTTAAAGGTAGTTCATTGTAAAGTGTTACATTGATACTACTTTTCTCACAAGATACAAATTAAATTTATCTCAATTTAGACTATGGGTGGCACAATGTAATGGAAAGGATGTTGCATGATGGATTTGGATGAGTTCCAAAGTTGAAACATTGTGACGGATACTACAACAAAAGGGTAAGTATATGACTGCTATAGTAGCAGCAAAGGAGGGCATTTGTGTTATGTAGTTTGTTATCAAACTAGGTGTGGTTCAAAGTGGGCTAATACTATGAAGATATATTGTGTGACAATAATATCAACATATTTTAAACCGAACGAACTAAAGGTCTCACCAAAGGACCAAATTTCTACAATGCCATCTCATTTGAGAATGAGTGATGCGTGGAGACGCAAAGACATGCAAATACACACGGACCTGAAACTGTCAGATCCGCAGATTATGTTATCCACTAGCAATCGCGTATATGCAACACCAGAAAGCCATAAGTGTTCAATACGCAAAGTTTTTCAAACTAGATTATTGACTCTAGTGCAAGTGGGAGACTAAAGGGAATATGCCCGAGAGGCAATAATAAAGTGGTTATTATCTTATTCCATGTTTATGATAAATGTTTATTTTGCATGCTATAATTGTATTGATCGGAAACGTCAATACATGTGTGTTTAATAAACAAAAAGGGTTCCTAGTTATGCCTCTCTTATAGACTAGCTTGTTGATTAACAAGATGATCAAGGTTTCCTTATCAAGGACATTGGATGTTGTTAATAGCAAGGTCACAGCATTTGTGAAATGATGTGATTTACATTCATCCAAAGTATAGCATTACGATGAAGTCATTATGTTTATATTTCTATAACATCATACGAAGTAATCTTTATCCTTAGACCATGAGATCATGTTAATTGCTAACACCGGAAGAGTATCTTGATAACATCAAACGTCACACCATAATAGGGTGACTATAAAGATGGGTTCAGTGCTACGAAGGTGTTATGTTGAGGCTCATGGATCAAGAGTGGAATTTGTTAATCCCGATGACGGATAGATATACTCTCGGCCCTCTCGGTGATATCACATTAAGATAGCTTGCAAGCAAGTGATGTGATCACTAGGATGTTATATCACGGGAACGAGAAAAGAGTTCATGTCGGTAACGAGATCAAACTAGGTATTTGGATACCGATGATCAAATCTCGGACATGTATTATATCATGACACAAAGGGATTAAATTACTAGCGTTAAAGGTTCTCGCGATCACAGAAGTCATCGTTGAATATGCAGGAGTCAGTATGGATCTCCAGGTCCCGCTTCTGATTATTGATCTGAGAGGAGTCTCAATCATGTATGAATTATTCGCGAACCGTAGGGTGACACATTTAAGAGTTACCGGCCACCATTTTGGAGCACATATGTTTTAGACGAAAGAATTGCAAAGCGCAGGAATTGTTTCGATAGAAACCGAAACTGTTTCGGGTGATATTGCAGAAAGTGGTTTTGCATGTGATATTGAAATATTGCAAGGGGTTATATGTGAATGTTTGTTAATTAAAGTAATTAACAAAATTCTGAATAAATTTAATAAAAGAGATTTATTAAATAAGAGAGCATTAAACTTAGAGAATTTTAATGCATTTAAAGTGGAGACTTTAAAAGGGAATGCGAAGAGGCATTTTAATGTGGAGGTAGTTACCACCACATGAATGGAGGAGGTGAGGGGTCACCTCCATGAGGCACCGGCCATGGAGGGGGTACCCCCCTCCTCCTATAAAATTCCCCCTCTTCCTCCTTCTTCCACACACCTCCTTGTGAAGCATCTCTCTTCCCCTCTAGAATTATTCCCCCATGGTCTCGGATTGGCGAGATACATGTTCCCGGTGGCATTTCATCTGGAAGGAGTTGCTGCTTCCGCTGGATCGCTGGAGCGAGGAGGTGGAGGTTGTCTGGTGGCTTGAACGTGTGTGCGAGTACGGATGCGCTGCTGAGTTGCGGCGCTCAAACTTCCACATGATCTTGAGATCGGCAAGTGTACGACTACATCAACCACGAGTTCCTACTCGTTAACAAAACTCGTTGTCTTCGAGGGTAAGTTCTCCATGGATGTATGTCCACCCGTTGCTCTGTACCTAATAGATAGATCTTGGCGTGTAGTTCTCATCATAGGAATTTTTTTGTTTTCTATGCTGCGAACCCAACACAATCATAGCGCTGAGGTTCGGCCATCCCCAATCCTCGTGGTGGCGGTCACCCTGGCCATCCACGTCGTCGTCGCATGCCTTTCGCTTCAGCCTGCTGCTACCCCAAGCTCTACCCATAGCGGCAAATGGAGTCTGGATTCTGGTAGATTAATGGAGGCATTGTGATAAGGAGGCGGATGGATTCGAGAGGGGATGGAATCAGGGATGGGGCAGTTGTCCGAGTAGGGAGTGACCCGGTGAGGAACCGCCACCGCCGCCGGTTCTCGTCCACGTGGAAGACAAGGAAGGGGCATAATTATTGAGGGCACGCACCGGAACCGTCTAGAGGAAGTGAAAAAATAAATCGTAAGAGAGAGAAATGTGCGGCCCGCCTGTCAACGAGTGAAGGTCGGCACACGCAAACGTGACTATGTTTGACTTGGATCGTGCATGGCAGACCTAGATTCCACCGCATGTAAGTGGCACAGAACAAATTTTAGGCAGCGCTAGCGTCGACGTGCAAAACCGCCAGTTTGCTCCACCTTCACCCTACTACGAACGGTCGTGCACCATTCCAGATATTGGTAAGGGCGGTTCCAACCTTCCACTTCTCTGTCTCATTTGCTCCTCCACGACCTCATCGTCTTTCTCCTCCACGGCCTCATCCATTTCCTGCGCCACGGCATCACCCTCTTCCTCCGTATACTTTCCCTCTTGCCTGTAGTCATGGACTTTTCGGATGTCCGAAACGACGACAGGCAAGCGACTGCATACTTCGACATAGAAGTACATGGCGAGAAGAAGATCAATGTCATCTACACCACCGACCCTCGGACGATGAGGAACACTCTGAGTAATTACACGAGTTGGCTGTGGTTCGAAGAAAACTAGTTCGTAGGTCTCAACCTCGAGTACAGCCGTGATCACCGTAGGATCACCGTGGTGCAACTCTCCATGAAGGGGCACATCCTTGTATACCAGCCTTTTTGCGAGAAGGGGTCTAACGGGATCTGGTAGACTTTGCTGTCTTTTTGTTCCTGAACCATCTGTTTGCAAAAGTTATTGCTATATTATTTGTCTAAATTCATTTTCATGTAGGTGGGGCGAAAGGATTAGCGATCTGTTTCATGACTTTCTCGTGAACCAGCACATAACATTTACTAGTGTTGACATCACGAATGACACTAAACTGCTTGAAAGCCCGACTGTCAACATGAGAATCCCAAAGGAGTGCAGAGTGGATATCCAGGAAATTTACTGGATCCTAGGGACGAAGGGCGGCAGGACCGGGATGGCCGATCTTGCCTCCGAACTCACCGACCCGTGGTACGCTAACATGAAGGGCAAATTTCCGAGATGTTCATGGAGGCATTTAAGGCACGATTACTGGGAGGATAAGCCGCTTTCTGAACCTAATCTGAAGTATGCTGCAATTGATGGGTATGTTAGCCATGAGCTGTACTGCTAGATTGTAAAATCACGTTCTAGGCATCGCATCATTGAACCACCACAAAGGCAGGTTGTTTTCCCCAGATGCCAGAGTGATGAATCTACAAGCCGAGGCAAGTAACCGAAGGAATCCTGGGATCGGTTGCCTTCTCCAACAGGATGGGATGTAGACTTTTAGTACATGGTTGTTGTGTTTGTATGGGGCTTGTTATGTTTATGAAAACATGTTATTTCAGAAGTACACTATGTGAGCAATTATGAACTGTTGTGTATTACCTTTGTCGAAATATAATTTGGTTTGGTTATGACTGTATCCTTTGCTATAATCTGTGTTTGGTTATGACTTATGACTGTATCACACCTTATGCATGTCAGTCCTAGCTTTTGCCGCATGCAAATGGCACATACAAAATTTGTAAGAATGAATGTTGAGCATACAAAAGGGGGAAATGTAATTCATATAGGTTAACTACCTAATAGCACAGGGATCATACGAGCTTGGTTCTTACACATAGAATGCTTAGAAAATACATGCGAGATAAAATACAGGCGAGATAAAACTAGAAACAACATGCGAAACTAGTAGTGGTAAACAACACACTCACCCACCTACCAGATCCTGATGAGCATCTTGTAGCAGACATACGCGTCCATGGCTGCATAATTGATCGCATCGTAATCCAGGTGCCTCCACTCCCATCGCTCATATAGGTGCTTCGGGAACTCGACTTTCATGTCGGCGTACTCGCGGTCGATGATGTTGGCAGCGAGTCTGGCCATGCCGGCTTTCCCCGTATCGCCATCCGGGTACCTCCACAAACGTTGGAGATCGATGTGATTGATGACATGAACGAGGAGATCCCGCTCTAGCTTCGGAGTGTCGTTCTTGATGTCGACACGGGCGAAGTAGATCTCCTCCTGTGTAGGAACTCGCGAAGCTCCGGGCATACAGATTTGGCCCTACATACGTGGTATAGGAGGCAGTGGTTGCGCATGAACAGCCGCAAAAGCGCCACCCTCTTCCTATCTTCGGTATACTCGAGGTCAAGGCCGATGATCTTGTACCTGTCCATCGGCTCCTGTAGCCACCGCTCGTACATTGCGATGACCTTGGAAACCTCCACTGATGCATTTGTGTGGATGATTGTCAGCTTGGTGGTGCCATGGGCGGTGACGGTGTACTCGTCAGTGACGTCGCTCCCATCGCCGAACACGCCATACTCTGCATCCATGGCATCAGCTAATGCAACGGCGGTGGCCTACGGTCGGTAGCTGTGGCTGGGACTGGGCAAGGCAGTGGAGTGATCTGTTGCGGTGGTATGGCCCGGCGGAGGCGGTGCCTGTGGCAGCGTCGATGGTTCTTGCGGTGGCTGCGGTGGCAGCGGAAGGAAGGAGTTGGGGATTTTTGCATAGTGATGTGATGAGGAGACGGAAGGCAATTCTTAATTTGTGTTTACCAATTTTTGCATACCCAAGCGGAAGCAAGTTTGACCGGGCGAGCACCGTTGGTTTCCAATCCTAGCGATTAAATTCGGCGTCCGTCTCGGTAGGCGATGGGACTGGTGTGCGACGTGGCTTTGGCGTGACAGAGACCGGTCACGTAGACCACCATCCCGTTGCTGATCCGCAGCGGGTGTGCGGTGCTGACATGACGTAACATGACAGGACAGAAGGAAGTGTACAACTATTATTCCTAACAAGTTTAAGAAGTGTAAGCATAGACAGGGACCTAGCATCCTAGCACCCCGGGGCAGCCGCCCAGCCGCTCAGGCCTGCCGATTGCGCAAAGCTTGCAATTTCCTTTCTTTAATTTGGTGATTTTGTCTAGAATTTGCCAAATTGAAGCTCGTTTGCCCATGCTTCTATAAGTTTCAGTGTAGGCCACTTTGTAAGCATGCACGATCAAGAAACTTTGCAACACACGTATCTGTGGAAAAGCATGAGGTTTCAACGCACCACATAGTTTAGGGATTTCTATTTTCCCCAGCAAAAGTGGTTCCACATTTACTTTTTGGCTTTTGGAACTAGTTCCCTACACTGTGGAGGTGGTTCCAAATTGAGAAAAAGAGGGAACCGGAGCAAGAGGGTGCTCCAATGCCAAATGTGGTTCCAAATTGATTAGCCAACCTGTGTGTGACATGTGTCCTCTACTCTCATATCTTTAGACAAAAAGTAAGGCTATTCTTGTCAGCTATGGAACCGCATGGTGCAGGAATTTAGAATAGCTACATTGTGAAGCTCTAGCCAAATTGCATGGTAAAGCTAAATTCAGCTTTTTGTCAGATTTAGCTATAGCAACATTGTGTCTCGTTTGTCCTCACTTTTGCCCTCCCTCTATTCCGAAGCCCTCACATGCGCTCGGAGGGGGTGTCGTCTGGTCAAAGGCTTGGCCGTTACGTGTGCCCTGACGCCTAAATTGGAAGTTTTTTTTTGTTATTTGCCCTTTTTAAGAGCGCCTTTTCCCCTATCTTGCTAATAGTTGTGTTTTTTTCCCAAAAAGGTAGCGAATCTAAAGCAGCTTCTCTCTTCATTCATTGTTCCTTTTGCCCTCATTTTTTCCCAATCTGGTAGACAATCTAGAGCAGCAAAACTAACCAGCGCCATAAATAAATTCAGTAAACAGAGCAGAAGTAGATAAAGCAACTAATATAGGTTATATAGTACGGTACTTAACGAGGTTCGACAATTAGGCTACTCAGCAGCAGCAGCTGACAGGTTCAATACAGACAAGACAAAAGAAGCTACTTTACAGTAGCAGCAGCAGCAGTTGATCAGTGGCCCCTCGTGGCCTCTGCCAGGAGGGCCTCCGCCTCCTCCCTCTGGCGCCTCCTCGACTTCTTGCTGGCCAGTCCCTTGACCTTGGGCGTCTTGGGTTTGATCGGGGGCATGTGACCCTCCTCGTAGTCACCTTCTAGAGGTTGCGGAGGTGAAGACCGAGCGCCTGGTGCTTAGCTATGCGACCCTCCTCGATAGTCACAAAATCGCCACAGGTCCTCACGTCCTCGGCATGCTTCACGAGGGAGTTGAAGTCCGTGGCGTGGAGCCTCCTGGTGGGGCAGAAGGGGAACCTGTACACGTCGCCGGCGAAGAAGTTGTTGTATTGGCTAGACTTTACCCTCCTCAGCACATGACGAGTCTTGGTGTCCTTGGACTCGTCGTCGCTGCGGACGTCGCTGCTATCCTCCTATTGGAAAAAAAACAGTAGAGTGCAATAAGGACATGATTGAGATACTTTGATTATCGGGATTGATTATTTGCATAAATTAACCGATTGAGATCTCCCGATTATTCCCCAAATCTCAAACCAAATCGAATATTGATCCCAACTACGAACAGGGGGGTTCATCGAAAATCGAGATCTAACACAAGAGAATTAGCTACTGTAAAAATACGAACAACCGAGCCCTAATAACATACGATCTAGCATCCAACGATGGGAACGGGGGAAGAACAAGGGAAGGGGAGAAAACCCTGGATACCTTCGACCATGGGTCGGCGATGCTGGTGTCGTAGGGGTTCTCTGGCCTTATGTAGACAACCTCCTCGTTGGGGTCCCAGCCGAGCGGGATCTGTCCGAGACTGGCGGGGGCCTCCTCGCGGGCGGCTATGGTGGATGCGGGGACGGGGAAGGGGGCCTACACGGGGACGACCTTGGAGGCGCCGATTGCCATCGCGCCATTCTTCGCCATCACCAGCGTGGTTGGGGTTTTCTTGGGGGTTTGCAGAAGGTGATGGGACAGTGGAGACAGTTGAGTGAGCGAGTGCGTGATGAGTGGGAGTGTGGAGGCATCTATTAAAGGAGAAGGGAAGCGACGTTTCATTGCACTACCATGCACCGCGTACGCTACTGCACCATGCACGAATAGATGTGTCCGCTACCGCCCCATGCACCGCACATGCGTACCGTGAGTCACGTTTTTCCCTTGTGTCTAACCCTGGCGATTCAGTTGTACTCAGTTTTACCCTCGAGCATAACACTGGCAGTTTGGTTCCATTTTTAAATCATTTTCTATTTTGTATTTGAATCCCTTTGTCACTCTTGCCCTTGGTTTTTAAGTTCTGCTCAGTTTTGCCCTTGGTTTTTAAGTTCTACTCAGTTTTTCCCTTAGTTCTTAAGTGCTACTCGGTTTTCCCCTTTCTTTGTATCCATCTCTCACACTTGTGCTCATCTTCGCTACTACACTCTGAATGGTCAAGAAAGTTGACACACGGATCGTGCCCACCAACCGTTGATCCTCTGTGATCTAGCGGACATGATAACCCTTATATCTGTCGGGGCCACCCATCTATCCATGCAAAATAACGAGTATGCCACCGGAACTTTAACTCCATAAACAGATGAACTTGAATATAATTTGAAGGGTATGAAAATAGAAATCCCCATAGTATAAGGGTCTAGATACGGTAAGAGAACTAAATATTATTAGTGGCCGGGCTAGCACAATGATGGGTTGGTCGGCTAGAAGTTGATGATTCCTAACTAAGGGGACACTAGGCCGGTCTTGACATACTCCCTCAGGAATTTGCCATAAGCAGCGTGCTTAGCCTTGGTCGCCGACATGTGTTTACTGGTCAGGCTTTTACCGATGCCAACTGCATGCGGAATCAAGCTGGCAATCCTCGGGTTAACATGTCTATACAGGTTCAGTAGTTCATTACGGCTGTCTCCCTAGCTCGCTCCTAAATTAATGTGGTTTGTGTTCTTGATAACTTATTAATAATTAAATAATGTGGATTCATTCAGAACAGACTAGATCTCTCCATGTACCAGTTCGTATGTTGCATCTAATCATTAGGACTAGATTTTTTTATGAAGCCAACATAGATTAAGCTTGAGCAGGAAATATGAAACATGTAGAAATATATGTATCTCCGGGTACACGAGCGGAGCATGTTCGTCGAACTCCATGCCCTCATCGGGGCCTCCGAAGTCGTCAGCACCGGCGAGCACATGGTCCCCCAAGGGGTTGCACTACACCTCCTCCTCGCCTTATGCTGCGTGATGCTCCTCCAGGTCTGCCGCGTGAAGCACCACCCTGGCGGCGATGCCCGCACACTCACCCCCATGCACTGCTTTCATGGAGAAGGTTCGTGCATGTATGTTTAAGATTGTGGGGTTTTGCTAGATAGGGAAGAGAGATGAGTGGATGAGTGCGAATGGAGGACCCGATAGGCTGGGTTTTTAATGCGGGGACGTTTAGGCCTCCTCGAGGGCCCCGGTAAGCATCTCTTCTGGCTGCGGGTGCCGCGTGGAAGGTTCGTGTGGTGGGGGCCTGTCGGAAGTGAGAGTGTAGGCATGCTGCGTAGTAAAAATGGTATAGCTCATGGGCCGTGGATGACCAGTTGTCGTGTAGTAGACTTGTAGCCTTTGAAGACTAGATTAAACGTGCCATGACCACTCGATGACTTTTTCCATGGATGGCATTGTGTTCCTTTTTTGTAGAAGTCTCGTTGAGGGAGACGTCCGTGCTGTCTCGCGCTGTCCTGTGAAGGGCACGACGTGTGCAACGAGCCTCGTTGTATCACACAGGATCAACGGTTGGTGCGTACGATCAGTGTGACAACTGTGACAACCAATCAGGGCATAGCAGACAGAGTGGGCACAGGTTGGGCTTCTATGAAAGAGAGAGAGGGGGCAAAACAGAGTAGTATAAAAAAACTAAGGGCAAAGCTGAGTAGTATAAAAATGGAAAGTGAGTGTCTTTTACAATGAAATACATCATGGCATACATCAAATTATGACAAGATAGATCCACTAGAGTTCATTGCATGTTTGTTTTTTTCCACAAACCACATGGATCAACCAATGGCATTGCATGTGTGTTATTGTCACAAACCACATATGGATCAACCAATGTCATTGCATGTGTATTCCTGTCATGAACCACATATGGATCCACTAGTGTTCATTGCATGTGTGTTATTTCCACAAAACACATATGTATCGACTAGAGTAATTTCATGTGTGTTCTTTTCACAAACCACACATGGATACCCCAATGTCATTGCATGTGTGTTATTTCCATAACCCACATATGGATCCACCAATGTCATTGCATGTGTGTTCTTTTCCACAAACCACGTGGATCAACCAATGGCATTACATGTGTGTTCTTCGCAAAAAACCACACATGGATCAACCAATGGCATTGCATGTGTGTTCTTTTCACAACCCACATATGGATCAACCGATGTCATTGCATGTGTGTTCTTTCCACAAACCACATATGGATCCACCAGAGTCATTGCATGTCTGTTTTTTCCACAAACCACATGGATCAACCAGAGTCATTGCATGTGTGTTCTTTCCACAAACCACTCATGGATCCACCAGAGTAATTGCATGTGTGTTCTTTTCACAAACCACATATGGATCAACAAATGTCATTGCATGCGTGTTCTTTTCACAGACCACATATGGATCCACCAATGCCATTGCATGTGTGTTGTTTCCATGAACCACATATGGATCCACCAATGTCATTCCATGTGTGTTCTTTCCACAAACCACATATGGATCCACTAAAGTCATTGCATGCCTTTCACAAACCACATAGGGACACACCAGAGTCATTGCATGTGTGTTCTTTCCACAAACCACATATGGATCAACCAATATCATTGCATGTGTGTTCTTTTCACAAACCACATATGGTTCAACAAATCTAATTGGATGTGTGTTCTTTCCACAAACTAAATATGGATCCACCAATGCCATTGCATGTGTGTTCCTGTCATGAACCACACATGGATCCACCAATGTCATTGCGTGTGTGTTCTTTCCACAAACCACATATGGATCCACTAGATTCACTTCATGTGTGTTCTTTTTAGCAAAACACATGGATCCACCAATGCCATTGCATGTGTGTTCTTTCCACAAACCACATATGTATCCACCAGAGTCACTGCATGTGTGTTCTTCTCACTAACTACATATGGATCCACTAGAGTCATTGCATGTGTGTTCTTTCCACAAACCACATATGGATCCACTAGAGTCATTGCCTGTGTGTTCTTTTAACAAACCACATATGGATCAACGAATGCCATTGCATGTGTGTTCTTTCCACAAACCACATGGATCAACCAATGGCATTGTATGTGTGTTCTTTTCACAAACCACACATGGATCAACCATTGGCATTACATGTGTGTTCTTTTCACAAACCACACATGGATCAACCAATGGCATTGCATGTGTGTTCTTTTAACAACCCACATATGTATCAAGCAATGTCATTGCATGTGTGTTCTTTCCACAAACCACATATGTACCCACTAGAGTAATTGCACATGTGTTCTTTTCCACAAACCACATATGGATCCACCAATGTCATTGCATGTGTGTTCTTTCCACTAACCACACATGGATCCACTAGAGTCATTGCATGTGTGTTATCTTTTGACAAACCACATATGGATCAACCAATGGAATTGCATGTGTGTTATTGTCACAAACCACATATGGATCAACCAATGTCATTGCATGTGTGTTCATGTCATGAACCACACATGGATCTAGCAATGTCATTGCATGCGTGTTCTTTCCACAAACCACATATGTACCCACTAGAGTCATTGCATGTGTGTTCTTTTCCACAAACCACATATGGATCCAGTAGAGTCATTGCATGTTTGTTCTTTCTAGAAACCACATATGGATCAACAAATGTCATTGCATGTGTGTTCTTTCCACAAACCAAATATGGATCCACCAATGTCATTGCATGTGTGTTCTTTTCACAAACCACATATGGATCCACTAGAGTCATTGCATGTGTGTTCTTTCCACAAACCACATATGGATCCACTAGAGTCATTGCATGTGTGTTTTTTCCACAAACCACATGGATCAACCAATGGCATTGCATGTGTGTTCTTTCCGCAAACCACATATTGATCAACTAATGTCATTGCATGCGTGTTAACGTCATGAACCACACATGGATCCACCAATGTCATTGCATGTGTGTTCTTTCCACAAACCACATATGTACCCACCAGAGTAATTGCATGTGTGTTCTTTCCACAAACCACATATGGATCAACCAATGTCATTGCATGTGTGTTCTTTTCACAAACAACATTTGGATCAACTAAATCCATTGCATGTGTGTTCTTTCCACAAACCACATATGTACCCACTAGAGTAATTACAAGTGTATTCTTTTGACAAACCACATCTGGATCAACCAATGGCATTGCATGTGTGTTATTATCACAAACCACATATGGATCAACCACTGTCATTGCATGTGTGTTCATGTCATGAGCCACACATGGATCCACCAATGTCATTGCATGCGTGTTCTTTCCACGAACCACATATGTACCCACTAGAGTCATTGCATGTGTGTTCTTTTCCACAAACCACATATGGATCCGCCAATGTCATTGCGTGTGTGTTCTTTCCACTAAACACACATGGATCCACCAAAGTCATTGCATGTGTGTTCTTTCCACAAACCACACATGGATCCACCAGAGTCATTGCATGTGTGTTCTTTTCCATAAACCACGTGGATCAACCAATGGCATTGCATGTGTGTTATTGTCACAAACCACATATGAATCAACCAATGTTATTGCATGTGTGTTCATGTCATGAACCACACATGGATCCACCAATGTCATTGCATGTGTGTTCTTTCCACAAACCACATATGTACCTACTAGAGTAATTGCATGTGTGTTCGTTCCACAAACCACATATGGATGAACCAATGTCATTGCATGTGTCTTCTTTTCACAAACCACATATGGATCAACCAATTCCATTGCATGTGTCCTCTTTCCACAAACCACATATGTACCGACTAGAGTAATTGGATGGGTGTTATTTTGACAAACCACATTTGGATCAACCAATGGAATTGCATGTGTGTTATTGTCACAAACCACATATGTATCAACTAATGTCATTGCATGTGTGTTCGTGTCATGAACCACACACAGATCCACCAATGTCATTGCATGTGTGTTCTTTTCCACAAACCACATATGGATCCAGTAGAGTCATTGCATGTTTGTTCTTTCTAGAAACCACATATGGATCAACAAATGTCATTGCATGTGTGTTCTTTCCACAAACCAAATATGGATCCACCACTGTCATTGCATGTGTGTTCTTTTCACAAACCACATATGGATCCACTAGAGTCATTGCATGTGTGTTCTTTCCACAAACCACATACGGATCCACTAGAGGCATTGCATGTGTGTTTTTTCCACAAACCACATGGATCAACCAATGGCATTGCATGTGTGTTCTGTCCACAAACCACATATGGATCAACTAATGTCATTGCATGTGTGTTCTTTCTACTAACTAAATATGGATCCACCAATGCCATTGATTGTGTGTTCCTGTCATGAACCACACATGGATCCACCAATGTCATTGCACGTGTGTTCTTTTCACAAACCACATATGGATCCACCAGATTCACTACATGTGTGTTCTTTTCCACAAACCTCATGGATACACCAATGCCATTGCATGTGTGTTCTTTCCACAAACCACATATGTATCCACCAGAGTCATTGCATGTGTGTTCTTCTCACTAACCACATATGGATCCACTAGAGTCATTGCATGTGTGTTCTTTCCACAAACCACATATGGATCCACTATAGTCATTGCATGTGTGTTCTTTTAACAAACCACATCTGGATCAACGAATGCCATTGCATGTGTGTTCTTTCCACAAACCACATGGATCTACCAATGGCACTACATGTGTGTTCTTTTCACAAACCAAACATGGATCAACCAATGGCATTGCATGTGTGTTCTTTTCACAAACCACACATGGATCAACCAATGGCATTGCATGTGTGTTCTTTTCACAACCCACATATGTATCAAGCAATGTTATTGCATGTGTGTTCTTTCAACAAACCACATATGTACCCACTAGAGTAATTGCACGTGTGTTCTTTTCCACAAACCACATATGGATCCACCAATGTCATTGCATGTGTGTTCTTTCCACTAACCACACATGGATCCACTAGAGTCATTGCATGTGTGTTATCTTTTGACAAACCACATATGGATCAACCAATGGAATTTGATGTGTGTTATTGTCACAAACCACATATGGATCAACCAATGTCATTGCATGTGTGTTCATGTCATGAACCACACATGGATCCACCACTTTCATTGCATGTGTGTTCTTTCCACAAACCACATATGTACCCACTAGAGTAATTGCATGTGTGTTCTTTCGACAAACCACATATGCATCAACCAATGTCATTGCATGTGTGTTCCTGTCATGAACCACACATGGATCCACCAATGTCATTGCATGTGTGTTCTTTCCACAAACCACATATGTACCCACTAGAGTAATTGCATGTGTGTTCTTTCCACAAACCACATATGGCTGAACCAATTTCATTGCATGTGTCTTCTTTTCACAAACCACATATGGATCAACCAATGCCATTGCATGCGTCTTCTTTCCACAAACCACATATGTACCGACTAGAGTAATTGGAAGTGTGTTCTTTTGACAAACCACATTTGGATCAACCAATGGCATTGCATGTGTGTTATTGTCACAAACCACATATGTATCAACTAATGTCATTGCATCTGTGTTCATGTCATGAACCACACACGGATCCACCAATGTCATTGCATGTGTGTTCTTTCCATAAACCACATATGTACCCACTAGAGTAATTGCATGTGTGTTCTTTCCACAAACCACATATGGATCAACCAATGTCATTGCATGTGTGTTCTTTTAGCAAACAACATATGGATCAACCAATGCCATTGCATGTGTGTTCTTTGCACAAACCACATATGTACCCACTAGAGTAATTGCATGTGTGTTATTTTGACAAACCACATATGGATCAACCAATGGCATTGTATGTGTGTTATTATCACAAACCACATATGGACCAACCAATCTCATTGCATGTGTGTTCATGTCATGAGCCACACATGGATCCACCAATGTCATTGCATGTGTGTTCTTTCCATAAACCACATATGTACCCACTAGAGTAATTGCATGTGTGTTCTTTCCACAAACCACATATGGATCAACCAATGTCATTGCATGTGTGTTCTTTTCACAAAGAACATATGGATCAACCAATGCCATTGCATGTGTGTTCTTTGCACAAACCACATATGTACCCACTAGAGTAATTGCATGTGTGTTCTTTTGACAAACCACATATGAATCAACCAATGGCATTGTATGTGTGTTATTATCACAAACCACATATGGACCAACCAATCTCATTGCATGTGTGTTCATGTCATGAGCCACACATGGATCCACCAATGTCATTGCATGCGTGTTCTTTCCACAAACCACATATGTACCCATTAGAGTCATTGCATGTGTGTTCTTTTCCACAAACCACATATGGATCCAGTAGAGTCATTGCATGTTTGTTCTTTCCAGAAACCACATATGGATCAACAAATGTCATTGCATGTGTGTTCTTTCCACAAACCAAATATGGATCCACCAATGTCATTGCATGTGTGTTCTTTTCACAAACCACATATGGATCCACTAGAGTCATTGCATGTGTGTTCTTTCCACAAACCACATATGGATCTACTAGAGTCATTGCATGTGTGTTTTTTCCACAAACCACATGGATCAACAATTGGCATTGCATGTGTGTTATTGTCACAAACCACATATGGATCAACCAATGTCATTGCATGTAAGTTCTTGTCATGACCCACACATGGATCCACCAATGCCATTCCATGTGTGTTCTCTCCACAAACCACATATGTATCCACCAGAGTCATTGCATGTGTGTTCTTCTCACTAACCACATATGGATCCACTAGAGTCATTGCATGTGTGTTCTTTCCACAAACCACATATGGATCCACTAGAGTCATTGCATGTGTGTTCTTTTAACAAACCACATATGGATCAACGAATGCCATTGCATGTGTGTTCTTTCCACAAACCACATGGATCAACCAATGGCATTGTATGTGTGTTCTTTTCACAAACCACACATGGATCAACCATTGGCATTACATGTGTGTTCTTTTCACAAACCACACATGGATCAACCAATGGCATTGCATGTGTGTTCTTTTAACAACCCACATATGTATCAAGCAATGTCATTGCATGTGTGTTCTTTCCACAAACCACATATGTACCCACTAGAGTAATTGCACATGTGTTCTTTTCCACAAACCACATATGGATCCACCAATGTCATTGCATGTGTGTTCTTTCCACTAACCACACATGGATCCACTAGAGTCATTGCATGTGTGTTATCTTTTGACAAACCACATATGGATCAACCAATGGAATTGCATGTGTGTTATTGTCACAAACCACATATGGATCAACCAATGTCATTGCATGTGTGTTCATGTCATGAACCACACATGGATCTAGCAATGTCATTGCATGCGTGTTCTTTCCACAAACCACATATGTACCCACTAGAGTCATTGCATGTGTGTTCTTTTCCACAAACCACATATGGATCCAGTAGAGTCATTGCATGTTTGTTCTTTCTAGAAACCACATATGGATCAACAAATGTCATTGCATGTGTGTTCTTTCCACAAACCAAATATGGATCCACCAATGTCATTGCATGTGTGTTCTTTTCACAAACCACATATGGATCCACTAGAGTCATTGCATGTGTGTTCTTTCCACAAACCACATATGGATCCACTAGAGTCATTGCATGTGTGTTTTTTCCACAAACCACATGGATCAACCAATGGCATTGCATGTGTGTTCTTTCCGCAAACCACATATTGATCAACTAATGTCATTGCATGCGTGTTAACGTCATGAACCACACATGGATCCACCAATGTCATTGCATGTGTGTTCTTTCCACAAACCACATATGTACCCACCAGAGTAATTGCATGTGTGTTCTTTCCACAAACCACATATGGATCAACCAATGTCATTGCATGTGTGTTCTTTTCACAAACAACATTTGGATCAACTAAATCCATTGCATGTGTGTTCTTTCCACAAACCACATATGTACCCACTAGAGTAATTACAAGTGTATTCTTTTGACAAACCACATCTGGATCAACCAATGGCATTGCATGTGTGTTATTATCACAAACCACATATGGATCAACCACTGTCATTGCATGTGTGTTCATGTCATGAGCCACACATGGATCCACCAATGTCATTGCATGCGTGTTCTTTCCACGAA
>CAJUXJ010000970.1:0-50118 GCA_910589775.1 Avena eriantha
CCAGAGAGCCCCTAGAATATGCAACTGCCACACATGGAGATGGTGAACCTGTAGTGTGACAGAACATTGCATCACCACACCCAACTGGAGTGTGTGTGGGTCATCAAGGTGTGGCTTTTGAGACTCCATAACACAGATGCATTGATCTGTAGGGACTCCATTTGTGTCAAACAACCATGGTGGTCAGAGAGCCCAGAGAGCCCCTAGAATATGCAACTGCCACACATGGAGATGGTGAACCTGCAGTGTGACAGAAGCAGTTGCATCACCACACCCAACTGGAGTGTGTGTGGGTCATCAAGGTGTGGCTTTTGAGACTCCATAACACAGATGCATTGATCTGTAGGGACTCCATTTGTGTCAAACAACCATGGTGGTCAGAGAGCCCGAGAGCCCTAGAATATGCAACTGCCACACATGGAGATGGTGAACCTGCAGTGTGACAGAAGAAGTTGCATCACCACACCCCACTGGAGTGTGTGGGTCATCAAGGTGTGGCTTTTGAGACTCCATAACACAGATGCATTGATCTGTAGGGACTCCATTTGTGTCAAACAACCATGGTGGTCAGAGAGCCCAGAGAGCCCCTAGAATATGCAACTGCCACACATGGAGATGGTGAACCTGCAGTGTGACAGAAGCAGTTGCATCACCACACCCAACTGGAGTGTGTGTGGGTCATCAAGGTGTGGCTTTTGAGACTCCATAACAGATGCATTGATCTGTAGGGACTCCATTTGTGTCAAACAACCATGGTGGTCAGAGAGCCCCTAGAATATGCAACTGCCACACATGGAGATGGTGAACCTGCAGTGTGACAGAAGCAGTTGCATCACCACACCCAACTGGAGTGTGTGGGTCATCAAGGTGTGGCTTTTGAGACTCCATAACA
Organism: Avena eriantha; assembly: GCA_910589775.1. Classification (NCBI taxonomy): domain Eukaryota; kingdom Viridiplantae; phylum Streptophyta; class Magnoliopsida; order Poales; family Poaceae; genus Avena; species Avena eriantha. The sequence continues at coordinate 893 of CAJUXJ010000970.1, forward strand.
CAGATGCATTGATCTGTAGGGACTCCATTTGTGTCAAACAACCATGGTGGTCAGAGAGCCCAGAGCCCCTAGAATATGCAACTGCCACACATGGAGATGGTGAACCTGCAGTGTGACAGAAGCAGTTGCATCACCACACCCAACTGGAGTGTGTGTGGGTCATCAAGGTGTGGCTTTTGAGACTCCATAACACAGATGCATTGATTGTAGTACTCCAGTTGTGTCAAAAACCATGGTGGTCAGAGAGCCCAGAGAGCCCCTAGAATATGCAACTGCCACACATGGAGATGGTGAACCTGCAGTGTGACAGAAGCAGTTGCATCACCACACCCAACTGAGTGTGTGTGGGTCATCAAGGTGTGGCTTTTGAGACTCCATAACACAGATGCATTGATCTGTAGGACTCCATTTGTGTCAAAACAACCAGGTGGTCAGAGCCCAGAGCCCCTAGAATATGCAACTGCCACACATGGAGATGGTGAACCTGCAGTGTGACAGAAGCAGTTGCATCACCACACCCAACTGGATGTGTGTGGGTCATCAAGGTGTGGCTTTTGAGACTCCATAACACAGATGCATTGATCTGTAGGGACTCCATTTGTGTCAAACAACCATGGTGGTCAGAGAGCCCAGAGAGCCCCTAGAATATGCAACTGCCACACATGGAGATGGTGAACCTGCAGTGTGACAGAAGCAGTTGCATCACCACACCCCACTGTGTGTGGGTCATCAAGGTGTGGCTTTTGAGACTCCATAACACAGATGCATTGATCTGTAGGGACTCCATTTGTGTCAAACAACCATGGTGGTCAGAGAGCCCAGAGAGCCCCTAGAATATGCAACTGCCACACATGGAGATGGTGAACCTGCAGTGTGACAGAAGCAGTTGCATCACCACACCCAACTGGAGTGTGTGTGGGTCATCAAGGTGTGGCTTTTGAGACTCCATAACACAGATGCATTGATCTGTAGGGACTCCATTTGTGTCAAACAACCATGGTGGTCAGAGAGCCCCTAGAATATGCAACTGCCACACATGGAGATGGTTAACCTGCAGTGTGACAGAAGCAGTTGCATCACCACACCCAACTGGAGTGTGTGTGGGTCATCAAGGTGTGGCTTTTGAGACTCCATAACACAGATGCATTGATCTGTAGGGACTCCATTTGTGTCAAACAACCATGGTGGTCAGAGCCCAGAAGCCCTAGAATATGCAACTGCCACACATGGAGATGGTAACCTGCAGTGTGACAGAACAGTTGCATCACCACACCCAACTGGAGTGTGTGTGGGTCATCAAGGTGTGGCTTTTGAGACTCCATAACACAGATGCATTGATCTGTAGGGACTCCATTTGTGTCAAACAACCATGGTGGTCAGAGAGCCAGAGAGCCCCTAGAATATGCAACTGCCACACATGGAGATGGTGAACCTGCAGTGTGACAGAAGCAGTTGCATCACCACACCAACTGGAGTGTGTGTGGGTCATCAAGGTGTGCTTTTGAGACTCCATAACACAGATGCATTGATCTGTAGGGACTCCATTTGTGTCAAACAACCATGGTGGTCAGAGAGCCCAGAGAGCCCCTAGAATATGCAACTACCACACATGGAGATGGTGAACCTGCAGTGTGACAGAAGCAGTTGCATCACCACACCCAACTGGAGTGTGTGTGGGTCATCAAGGTGTGGCTTTTGAGACTCCATAACACAGATGCATTGATCTGTAGGGACTCCATTTGTGTCAACAACCATGGTGGTCAGAGAGCCCAGAGCCCCTAGAATATGCAACTGCCACACATGGAGATGGTGAACCTGCAGTGTGACAGAAGCAGTTGCATCACCACACCCACTGAGTGTGTGGGTCATCAAGGTGTGGCTTTTGAGACTCCATAACACAGATGCATTGATCTGTAGGGACTCCATTTGTGTCAAACAACCATGGTGGTCAGAGAGCCCAGAGAGCCCTAGATATGCAACTGCCACACATGGAGATTGGTGAACCTAGTGTGACAGAAGCAGTTGCATCACCACACCCAACTTGGAGTGTGTGTGGGTCATCAAGGTGTGGCTTTGAGACTCCATAAACACAGATGTCATTGATCTGTAGGGACTCCATTTGTGTCAAACAACCATGGTGGTCAGAGAGCCCCTAGAATATGCAACTGCCACACATGGAGATGGTAACCTGCAGTGTGACAGAAGAGTTGCATCACCACACCCACTGGAGTGTGTGGGTCATCAAGGTGTGGCTTTTGAGACTCCATAACACAGATGCATTGATCTGTAGGGACTCCATTTGTGTCAAACAACCATGGTGTCAGAGAGCCCAGAGAGCCCCTAGAATATGCAACTGCCACACATGGAGATGGTGAACCTGTAGTGTGACAGAAGCAGTTGCATCACCACACAACTGAGTGTGTGTGGGTCATCAAGGTGTGGCTTTTGAGACTCCATAACACAGATGCATTGATATGTAGGGACTCCATTTGTGTCAAACAACCATGGTGTTCAGAAGACCAGAGAGCCCCTAGAATATGCAACTGCCACACATGGAGATGGTGAACCTACAGTGTGACAGAAGCAGTTGCATCACCACCACCCAACTGGAGTGTGTGTGGGTCATCAAGGTGTGGCTTTTGAGACTCCATAACACAGATGCATTGATCTGTAGGGAACTCCATTGTGTCAAACAACCATGGTGGTCAGAGCCCAGAAGCCCCTAGAATATGCAACTGCCACACATGGAGATGGGAACCTGCAGTGTGACAGAAGCAGTTGCATCACCACACCCAACTGGAGTGTGTGTGGGTCATCAAGGTGTGGCTTTTGAGACTCCATAACACAGATGCATTGATCTGTAGGGACTCCATTTGTGTCAAACAACCATGGTGGTCAGAGAGCCAGAGAGCCCCTAGAATATGCAACTGCCACACATGGAGATGGTGAACCTGCAGTGTGACAGAAGCAGTTGCATCACCACACCCAACTAGGTGTGTGGGTCATCAAGGTGTGGCTTTTGAGACTCCATAACAGATGCATTGATCTGTAGGAACCATTTGTGTCAAACAACCATGGTGGTCAGAGAGCCAGAGAGCCCCTAGAATATGCAACTGCCACACATGGAGATGTGAACCTCAGTGTGACAGAAGAGTTGCATCACCAACCCAACTGAGAGTGTGTGTGGGTCATCAAGGTTTGGCTTTTGAACTCCATAACACAATGCATTGATCTGTAGGGACTCTCAGTTGTGTCAAACAACCATGGTGGTAGAGAGCCCAGAGAGCCCTAGAATATGCAACTGCCCACACCTGGAGATGGTAAACCTGTAGTGTGACAGAAGCAGTTGCATCACCACACCCAACTGGAGTGTGAGTGGGTCATCAAGGTGTGGCTTTTGAGACTCCATAAACAATAGATCCTTGATCTGTAGGGACTCCAGTGTGTCAAACAACCATGGTGGTCAGAGAGCCCAGAGAGCCCCTATAAATATGCAACTTGCCCAACATGGAGATGGGTGAACCTAGTAGTGTGTCAGAAGCAGTTGCATACCACACCCAACTGGAGTGGTGTGGGTCATCAAGTGTGGCTTTTGAGACTCCATAACCCAGATGCATTGATCTGTAGGGACTCCAGTTGTGTCAAACAACCATGGTGGTCAGAGAGCCCAGAGAGCCCCTAGAATATGCAACTGCCACACATGGAGATGGTGAACCTGCAGTGTGACAGAAGCAGTTGCATCACCACACCCAACTGGAGTGTGTGTGGTCATCAAGGTGTGGGCTTTTGAGACTCCATACACATATGCATTGATCTGTAGGGACTCATTGTGTCAAACAACCATGGTGGTTAGAGAGCCCAGAGAGCCCCTAGAATATGCAACTTCCACACATGGAGATGGTGAACCTGCAGTGTGACAGAAGAGTTGCATCACCACACCCAACTAGAGTGTGTGTGGGTCATCAAGGTGTGGCTTTTGAGACTCCATAACACAGATGCATTATCTGTAGGGACTCCAGTTGTGTCAAACAACCATGGTGGTCAGAGAGCCCAGAGAGCCCTAGAATATGCAACTGCCACACATGGAGATGGTAACCTGCAGTGTGACAGAAGCAGTTGCATCACCACACCAACTGAGTGTGTGTGGGTCATCAAGGTGTGGCTTTTGAGACTCCATAACACAGATGCATTGATCTGTAGGGCCTCCAGTTGTGTCAAACAACATGGTGGTCAGAGAGCCCAAGAGCCCCTAGAAATATGCCAACTGCCACACATGGAGATGGCTTAACCTAGTAGTGATGACAGAAGCAGTTGCATCACCACACCCAACTAGGTGTGTGTGGGTCATCAAGGTGTGGCTTTTGAGACTCCATAACACAGATGCATTGATCTGTAGGGACTCCAGTTGTGTCAAACAACCATGGTGGTCAGAGAGCCCAGAGAGCCCTAAATATGCAACTGCCACACATGGAGATGGTGAACCTAGTCGTGTGACAGAAGCAGTTGCATCACCACACCCAACTGGAGTGTGTGTGGGTCATCAAGGTGTGGCTTTTGAGACTCCATAACACAGATGCATTGATCTGTAGGGACTCCATTTGTGTCAAACAACCATGGATGGTTAGAGAGCCCAGAGAGCCCTAGAATATGCAACTGCACACATGGAGATGGTAACCTGCAGTGTGACAGAAGCAGTTGCATCACCACACCCACTGGAGTGGTGTGGGGTCATCAAGTGTGGCTTTTGAGACTCATAACATAGATGCATTGATCTGTAGGGACTCCATTTGTGTCAAACAACCATGGTGGTCAGAGAGCCCAGAGAGCCCCCTAGAATATGCAACTGCCACACATGGAGATGGTGAACCTGAAGTGTGACAGAAGCAGTTGCACTACCACACCCACTGAGTGTGTGTCGGGTCATCAAGGTGTGGCTTTGAGACTCCATAACATAGATGCATTGATCTGTAGGGACTCCAGTTGTGTCAAACAACCATGGTGGTTCGAGAGCCCAGAGAGAGCCCCTAGAAATATGCAACTGGCCACACATGGAGATGGTGAACCTGTAGTGTGACAGAAGCAAGTTGCATCACCAGCACCCAACTAGAGTGTGTGTGGGTCATCAAGGTGTGGCTTTTGAGACTCCATAACACAGATGCATTGATCTGATAGGGACTCATTTGTGTCAAACAACCATGGTGGTCAGAGAGCCAGAGAGCCCCTAGAATATGCAACTGCCACACATGGAGATGGTGAACCTTGCAGTGTGACAGAAGCAGTTGCATCACCACACCCAACTAGGAGTGTGTGGGTCTCAAGGTGTGGCTTTTGAGACTCCATAACCAGATGCATTGATCTGTAGGGACCTCCAGTTGTGTCCAAACAACCATGGTGGTCAGAGAGCCCAGAGAGCCCCTAGAATATGCAACTGCCACACATGGAGATGGGTGAACCTAGTAGTGTGACAGAAGCAGTTGCATCACCACACCCAACTGGAGTGTGTGTGGGTCATCAAGGTTTGGATTTTGAGACTCCATAACACAGATGCATTGATCTGTAGGGACTCCATTGTGTCAAACAACCATGGTGGTCAGAGAGCCCATAGAGAGCCCCTAGAATATGCAACTGCCACACATGGAGATGGTGAACTCTGTAGTGTGACAGAAGCAGATTGCATCACCACACCCAACTAGAGTGGTGTGGGTCATCAAGGTGTGGCTTTTGGACTCCATAACACTAGATGCATTGATCTGTAGTGGACTTCATTTGTGTCAAACAACCATGGTGGTCAGAGAGCCCAGAGAGCCCTAGAATATTCAACTAGCACACATGGAGATGGGTAACCTGTAGTGTGACAGAAGCAAGTTGCATCACCACACCCAACTAGAGTGTGTGTGGGTCATCAAGGTGTGGCTTTTGAGACTCCATAACACAGATGCATTGATATGTAGGGATTCCAGTTGTGTCAAACAACCATGGTGGTCAGAGAGCCCAGAGAGCCCCTAGAATATGCAACTGCCACACATGGAGATGGTGAACCGTAGTGTGACAGAAGCAGTTGCATCACCACACCCAACTAGAGTGTGTGTGGGTCATCAAGGTGTGGCTTTTGAGACTCCATAACACAGATGCATTGATCTGTAGGGACTCCATTTGTGTCAAACAACCATGGTGGTCAGAGAGCCCCTAGAATATGCAACTGCCACACATGGAGATGGTGAACCTGCAGTGTGACAGAAGCAGTTGCATCACCACACCCAACTTGAGTGTGTGTGGGTCATCAAGGTGTGGCTTTTGAGACTCCATAACACAGATGCATTGATCTGTAGGGACTCCATTTGTGTCAAACAACCATGGTGGTCAGAGAGCCCAGAGAGCCCCTAGAATATGCAACTGCCACACATGGAGATGGTGAACCTGCAGTGTGACAGAAGCAGTTGCATCACCACACCCAACTAGAGTGTGTGTGGGTCATCAAGGTGTGGCTTTTGAGACTCCATAACACAGATGCATTGATCTGTAGGGACTCCATTTGTGTCAAACAACCATGGTGGTCAGAGAGCCCAGAAGCCCCTAGAATATGCAACTGCCACACATGGAGATGGTGAACCTGCAGTGTGACAGAAGCAGTTGCATCACCACACCCAACTGGAGTGTGTGTGGGTCATCAAGGTGTGGCTTTTGAGACTCCATAACACAGATGCATTGATCTGTAGGGACTCCATTTGTGTCAAACAACCATGGTGGTCAGAGAGCCCCCCCTAGAATATGCAACTGCCACACATGGAGATGGTGAACCTGCAGTGTGACAGAAGAAGTTGCATCACCACACCCAACTGGAGTGTGTGGGGTCATCAAGGTGTGGCTTTTGAGACTCCATAACACAGATGCATTGATCTGTAGGGACTCCATTTGTGTCAAACAACCATGGTGGTCAGAGAGCCCAGAGAGCCCCTAGAATATGCAACTGCCACACATGGAGATGGTGAACCTGCAGTGTGACAGAAGCAGTTGCATCACCACACCCAACTGGAGTGTGTGGGTCATCAAGGTGTGGCTTTTGAGACTCCATAACACAGATGCATTGATATGTAGGGACTCCATTTGTGTCAAACAACCATGGTGGTCAGAGACCAGAGAGCCCCTAAATATGCAACTGCCACACATGGAGATGGTGAACCTGTAGTGTGACAGAAGCAGTTGCATCACCACACCCAACTAGAGTGTGTGTGGGTCATCAAGGTGTGGCTTTTGAGACTCCATAACATAGATGCATTGATCTGTAGGGACTCCAGTTGTGTCAAACAACCATGTGGTAGAGAGCCCTAGAGAGCCCCTAGAATATGCAACTGCCTACACATGGAGATGCGTGAACCTGCAGTGTGACAGAAGCAGTTGCATCACCACACCCAACTATGAGTGTGTGTGGGTCATAAGGTGTGGCTTTGAGACTCCATAACATAATGCATTGATCTGTAGGGACTCCATTTGTGTCAAACAACCATGGTGGTTGAGAGCCCAGAGAGCCCATAGAATATGCAACTGCCACACATGGAGATGGGTAACCTACAGCTGTGACGAATGCAGTTTCATCACCACACCCAACTGGAGTGTGTGTGGGTCATCAAGGTGTGGCTTTGAGATCCATAACACAGATGCATTGATCTGTAGGGAATCCATTTGTGTCAAACAACCATGGTGGTCAGAGAGCCTGGAGAGCCCCTAGAATATGCAACTGCCACACATGGAGATGGTGAACCTGCAGTGTGACAGAAGCAGTTGCATCACCACACCCAACTTGAGTGAGTGTGGGTCATCAAGGTGTGGCTTTTGAGACTCCATAACACAGATGCATTGATATGTAGGGACTCCAGTTGTGTCAAACAACCATGGTGGTCAGAGAGCCCCTAGAATATGCAACTGCCACACATGGAGATGGTTAACCTGCAGTGTGACAGAAGCAGTTGCATCACCACACCCAACTAGAGTGTGTGGGTCATCAAGGTGTGGCTTTTGAGACTCCATAACACAGATGCATTGATCTGTAGGGACTCCATTTGTGTCAAACAATATGGTGGTCAGAGAGCCCAGAAGCCCCTAGAATATGCAACTTCCACACGTAGAGATGGTGAACCTGCAGTGTGACAGAAGCAGTGTTGGCATCACCACACCCAACTAGAGTGGTGTGGGTCATCAAGGTGTGGCTTTTGAGGACTCCATAACACAGATTCATTGATACTGTAGGGACTCCAGTTGTGTCAAACAACCATGGTGGTTCAGAGAGCCCATAGAGCCCCTAGAATATGCAACTGCCGCACCGTGAGAGATGCGTTGAACCTTGCCAGTGTGACAGGAAGAAGTTGCATCACCCACCCAATCTAAGGAGTCTGAGTGGGTCATCAAGGTGTGGCTTTTGAGACTCCATAACATCGATCTCATAGATCTGTAGGGACTCCATTTGTGTCTCAACAAACCATGGTGGTCAGAGAGCCCTAGAGAGCCCATAGAATATGCAACTGCCCACATGGAGATGGCGAACCTACAGTGTGACAGAAAGCAGTTGCATCACCACACCCAACTAGGCGTGTGTGTGGATCATCAAGGTTTCGGCTTTTAGACTCCATAACACAATGCATGATCTGTAGGGACTCCTACTTGTGTCAAACAACCATGTTGGTCAGAGAGACCAGAGAGGCCCCTAGAAATATGAAACTGCCACACCAGGAGATAGGGATGTAAACCTGCCGTAGTGTGACAGAAGCTAGTTGCATCAACAACACCCAAACTAGGAGTGTGTGTGGGTCATCAAGGTGTGGCTTATGAGACTCCAATAAACAGATATGCAATTGACTCTGTATGGGACCCAGTTTGTGGTCGAAAAAACCATGGCTGGTCGACAGGCCAGACCCCTAGAATATGCACTACTGCCCACACCTGGAGATGGTGAGGGAACCTACCAAGTGTGGTGACGAAGAAGGCAGTTGCATCACCAGACACCCAACTGGAGTGTGTGTTGGTCATCAATGTGTTGGCTTTTGAGACTGCCATACACAGACGCTTGATCTATGTAGGGACTTCATTTGGTGTCAAGCCAAACCATGTGGACAGAGAGCCCAGAGAGCTCCCTACAATAGGCAACTTGCCACACATGGAGATGGTGACACCTGTAGGTGTGGATAGAAGTAAGTTGCATCACCACACCCGCACTAGAGTGTGTGTGGGTCATCAAGGTGTGGCTTTTGAGACTCCATAACATAGATGCATTGTCTGTATGGATCTCCAGTTGTGTCAAACAACAATGGTGGTAATAGAGCCCCTAGATGAATGCAACTGCCACACATGGAGATGGTGAACCTGTAGTGTGACAGAAGCAGTTGCATCACCACACCCAACTAGAGTGTGTGTGGGTTCCCTCAAGGGTGTGGCTTTTGAGACTCCATAACACAGACTCATTGATCTGTAGGGACTCCATTTGTGTTCAAACACCATGGTGGTCAGAGAGCCCAGAGAGCCCCCTAAAATATGCAACTGCCACCACTGGAGATGGGCGAACCTTACAAGTGTGATAGAAGCAGTTGCATCACCACACCCAACTGGAGTGTGTGTGGGTCATCAAGGTTTGGCTTTTGAGACTCCATAACACAGATGCATGATCTGTAGGACATCATTTGTGTCAAACACCATGGTGGTCAGAGAGCCCAGAGAGCCCCTAGAATATTGCAACTACCACACGTAGAGATGGTGAACCTGCAGTGTGACAGAAGCTGTTGCATCACCACACCCAACTGGAGTGTGTGTGGGTCATTAAGGTGTGTCTTTTGAGACTCCATAACACAGATGCATTGATATGTAGGGACTCCATTTGTGTCAAACAACCATGGTGGACAGAGAGCCCAGAGAGCCCCTAGAATATGCAACTGCCACACATGGAGATGGTTAACCTGCAGTGTGGCAGAAGAAGTTGCATCACCACACCCCACTAGAGTGTGTGGGTCATCAAGGTGTGGCTTTTGAGACTCCATAACACAGATGCATTGATCTGTAGGGATCCATTTGTGTCAAACAACCATGGTGGTCAGAGAGCCTGAGCCCCTAGAATATGCAACTGCCACACATGGAGATGGTGAACCTGCAGTGTGACAGAAGCAGTTGCATCACCACACCCAACTGAGTGAGTGTGGGTCATCAAGGTGTGGCTTTTGAGACTCCATAACACAGATGCATTGATATGTAGGGACTCCAGTTGTGTCAAACAACCATGGTGGTCAGAGAGCCCCTAGAATATGCAACTGCCACACATGGAGATGGTTAACCTGCAGTGTGACAGAAGCAGTTGCATCACCACACCCAACTGGAGTGTGTGTGGGTCATCAAGGTGTGGCTTTTGAGACTCCATAACACAGATGCATTGATTGTAGGGACTCCATTTGTGTCAAAAAACCATGGTGGTCAGAGAGCCCAGAGAGCCCCTAGAATATGCAACTGCCACACATGGAGATGGTGAACCTGCAGTGTGACAGAAGCAGTTGCATCACCACACCCAACTGGAGTGTGTGTGGGTCATCAAGGTGTGCTTTTGAGACTCCATAACACAGATGCATTGATCTGTAGGGACTCCATTTGTGTCAAACAACCATGGTGGTCAGAGAGCCTGAGAGCCCCTAGAATATGCAACTGCCACACATGGAGATGGTGAACCTGCAGTGTGACAGAAGCAGTTGCATCACCACACCCAACTGGAGTGTGTGTGGGTCATCAAGGTGTGGCTTTTGAGACTCCATAACCAGATGCATTGATCTGTAGGGACTACCTTTGTGTCAAACAACCATGGTGGTCAGAGAGCCTAGAGAGCCCCTAGAATATGCAACTGCCACACATGGAGATGGTGAACCTAGCAGTGTGACAGAAGCAGTTGCATCACCACACCCAACTGGAGTGTGTGTGGGTCATCAAGGTGTGGCTTTTGAGACTCCATAACACAGATGCATTGATCTGTAGGGACTCCAGTTGTGTCAAACAACCATGGTGGTCAGAGAGCCCATAGAGCCCCTAGAATATGCAACTGCCACACATGGAGATGAGTGAACCTGTAGTGTGACAGAAGCAGTTGCATCACCACACCCAACTGGAGTGTGTGTGGTCATCAAGGTGTGGCTTTGAGACTCCATAACACAGATGCATTGATCTGTAGGGACTCCATTTGTGTCAAACAACCTGGTGGTCAGAGAGCCAGAGAGCCCCTAGAATATGCAACTACCACACATGGAGATGGGAACCTGCTAGTGTGACAGAAGCAGTTGCATCACACACCAACATGGAGTGTGTGTGGGTCATCAAGGTGTGGCTTTTGAGACTCCATAACACAGATGCATTGATATGTAGGGACTCCATTGTGTCAAACAACCATGGTGGTCAGAGAGCCCAAGATCCCCTATAATATATGCAACTACCACACATGGATGATGGGTGACCTGTAGTGTGACAGAAGCAGTTGCATCACCACACCCAACTGGTAGTGTGTGTGGGTCATCAAGGTGTGGCTTTTGAGACTCCATAACACAGATGCATTGATCTGTAGGGACTCCATTTGTGTCAAACAACCATGGTGGTTCAGAGAGCCCAGAGAGCCCCTAGAATATGTCAACTACCACACAGTGGAGATGGTTAAACCTTGTAGTGTGACGAAGCAGTTGCATCACCACACCCAACTGGAGTGGTGTGGGTCGATCAAGGTGTGGCTTTTGAGACTCCATAACATAGATGCATTGATCTGTAGGGACTCAGTTGTGTCAAACAACCATGGTGGTCAGAGAGCCCAGAGAGCCCCTAGAATATGCAACTTGCCACACATGGAGATGGGTAAACCTGTAGTGTGACAGAAGTAGTTGCATCACCACACCCAATTGGAGTGTGTGGGTCATCAAGGTGTGGATTTTGAGACTCCATAACACAGATGCATTGATCTGTAGGGACTCCATTTGTGTCAAACAACCATGTGGTCAGAGAGCCCCCTAGAATATGCAACTGCCACACATGGAGATGGTGAACCGTACATGTGACTAGAAGCAAGTTGCATCACACACCCAACTGGAGTGTGTGTGGGTCATCAAGGTGTGGCTTTGAGACTCCATAACACAGATGCATTGATCTGTAGGGACTCCATTTGTGTCAACAACCATGGTGGTCAGAGAGCCCAGAGAGCCCCTAGAATATGCAACTGCCACACATGGAGATGGTGAACCTGTCAGTGTGACAGAAGCAGTTGCATCACCACACCCAACTAGAGTGTGTGTGGGTCATCAAGGTGTGGCTTTTGAGACTCCATAACACAGATGCATTGATCTGTAGGGACTCCATTTGTGTCAAACAACCATGGTGGTCAGAGAGCCCAGAGAGCCCCTAGAATATGCAACTGCCACACATGGAGATGGTGAACCTGTAGTGTGACAGAAGCAGTTGCATCACCACACCCAACTAGGAGTGTGTGTGGGTCATCAAGGTGTGGCTTTTGAGACTCCATAACACAGATGCATTGATCTGTAGGGACTCCATTTGTGTCAAACAACCATGGTGGTCAGAGAGCCCAGAGAGCCCCTAGAATATGCAACTGCCACACATGGAGATGGTGAACCTGTAGTGTGACAGAAGCAGTTGCATCACCACACCCAACTGGAGTGTGTGTGGGTCATCAAGGTGTGGCTTTTGAGACTCCATAACACAGATGCATTGATCTGTAGGGACTCCAGTTGTGTCAAACAACCATGGTGGTCAGAGAGCCCGCTAGAATATGCAACTGCCACACATGGAGATGGTGAACCTGCAGTGTGACAGAAGCAGTTGCATACACCACACCCAACTAGAGTGTGTGTGGGTCATCAAGGTGTGGCTTTTGAGACTCCATAACACAAGATGCATTGATCTGTAGGGACTCCATTTGTGTCAAACAACCATGGTGGTCAGAGAGCCAGAGAGCCCCTAGAATATGCAACTGCCACACATGGAGATGGTGAACCTGCATTGTGACAGAAGCAGTTGCATCACCACACCCAACTGGAGTGTGTGTGGGTCATCAAGGTGTGGCTTTGAGACTCCATAACATCAGATGCATTGATCTGTAGGGACTCCATTTGTGTCAAACAACTATGGTGGTCAGAGAGCCCAGAGAGCCCCTAGAATATGCAACTTCCACACATGGAGATGGTGAAACCTGAAGTGTGACAGAAGCAGTTGCATCACCACCACCCAATGGAGTGTGTGTGGGTCATCAGGTGTGGCTTTTGAGACTCCATAACATAGATGCATTGATCTGTAGGGACTCCATTGTGTCAAACAACCATGGTGGTCAGAGAGCCCAGAGAGCCCCTAGAATATGCAACTTCACACATGGAGATGGTGAACCTGCAGTGTGACAGAAGCAGTTGCATCACCACACCCAACTGGAGTGTGTGTGGGTCATCAAGGTGTGGCTTTTGAGACTCCATAACACAGAATGCATTGATCTGTAGGGACTCCATTGTGTCAAACAACCATGGTGGTCAGAGAGCCTAGAGAGCCCCTAGAATATGCAACTGCCACACATGGAGATGGTGAACCTGTAGTGTGACAGAAGCAGTTGCATCACCACCACACCCAACTGGAGTGTGTGTGGGTCATCAAGGTGTGGCTTTTGAGACTCCATAACACAGATGCATTGATCTGTAGGGACTTCATTTGTGTCAAACACCATGGTGGTCAGAGACCAGAGAGCCCCTAGAATATGCAACTACCACACATTGGAGATGGGTTATAACCTGTAGTGTGATAGAAGCAGTTGCATCACCACAACCCAACTAGGAGTGTGTGTGGTCATCAAGGTGTGGCTTTTGAGACTCCATAACACAGATGCATTGATCTGTAGGGACTCCATTTGTGTCAAACAACCATGGTGGTCAGAGAGCCCAGAGAGCCCCTAGAATATGCAACTGCCACACATGGAGATGGTGAACCTGTAGTGTGACAGAAGCAGTTGCATCACCACACCCAACTTGAGTGTGTGTGGGTCATAAGGTGTGGCTTTTGAGACTCCATAACACAGATGCATTGATCTGTAGGGACTCTATTTGTGTCAAACAACCATGGTGGTCAGAGAGCCCAGAGAGCCCCTAGAATATGCAACTGCCACACATGGAGATGGTGAACCTGTACTGTGACAGAAGCAGTTGCATCACCACACCCAACTGGAGTGTGTGTGGGTCATCAAGGTGTGGCTTTTGAGACTCCATAACACTAGATGCATTGATCTGTAGGGACTCCATTTGTGTCAAACAACCATGGTGGTCAGAGAGCCCAGAGAGCCCCTAGAATATGCAACTGCCACACATGGAGATGGTGAACCTGTAGTGTGACAGAAGCAGTTGCATCACCACACCCAACTGGAGTGTGTGTGGGTCATCAAGGTGTGGCTTTTGAGACTCCATAACACAGATGCATTGATCTGTAGGGACTCCATTTGTGTCAAACAACCATGGTGGTCAGAGAGCCAGAGAGCCCCTAGAATATGCAACTGCCACACATGGAGATGGTGAACCTTAGTGTGACAGAAGCAGTTGCATTACCACACCCAACTGGAGTGTGTGTGGGTCATCAAGGTGTGGCTTTTGAGACTCCATAACACAGATGCATTGATCTGTAGGGACTCCATTTGTGTCAAACAACCATGGTGGTCAGAGAGCCCAGAGAGCCCCTAGAATATGCAACTGCCACACATGGAGATGGGTGAACCTGTAGTGTGACAGAAGCAGTTGCATCACCACACCCAACTAGGAGTGTGTGTGGGTCATCAAGGTGTGGCTTTTGAGACTCCATAAACATAGATGCATTGATCTGTAGGGACTCCATTTGTGTCAAACAACCATGGTGGTCAGAGAGCCCAAGAGAGCCCCTAGAATATGCAACTGCCACACATGGAGATGGTGAACCTGCTAGTGTGACAGAAGCAGTTGCATCACCACACCCAACTAGAGTGTGTGTGGGTCATCAAGGTGTGGCTTTTGAGACTCCATAACACAGATGCATTGATCTGTAGGGACTCCAGTTGTGTCAAACAACCATGGTGGTCAGAGAGCCCAGAGAGCCCCTAGAATATGCAACTGCCACACATGGAGATGGTGAACCTGTAGTGTGACAGAAGCAGTTGCATCACCACACCCAACTGGAGTGTGTGTGGGTCATCAAGGTGTGGCTTTTGAGACTCCATAACACAGATGCATTGATCTGTAGGGACTTCATTTGTGTCAAACAACCATGGTGGTCAGAGAGCCCAGAGAGCCCCTAGAATATGCAACTGCCACACATGGAGATGGGTAAACCTGTAGTGTGACAGAAGCAGTTGCATCACCACACCCAACTAGAGTGTGTGTGGGTCATCAAGGTGTGGCTTTTGAGACTCCATAACACAGATGCATTGATCTGTAGGGACTTCCATTTGTGTCAAACAACCATGGTGGTCAGAGAGCCCAGAGAGCCCCTAGAATATGCAACTGCCACACATGAGATGGTGAACCTGCAGTGTGACAGAAGAAGTTGCATCACCACACCCACTGGAGTGTGTGTGGGTCATCAAGGTGTGGCTTTTGAGACTCCATAACACAGATGCATTGATCTGTAGGGACTCCATTTGTGTCAAACAACCATGGTGGTCAGAGAGCCCAGAGCCCCTAGAATATGCAACTGCACACATGGAGATGGTGAACCTGCAGTGTGACAGAAGCAGTTGCATCACCACACCCAACTGGAGTGTGTGTGGGTCATCAAGGTGTGGCTTTTGAGACTCCATAACACAGATGCATTGATATGTAGGGACTCCAGTTGTGTCAAACAACCATGGTGGTCAGAGAGCCCCCTAGAATATGCAACTGCCACACATGGAGATGGTGAACCTGCAGTGTGACAGAAGCAGTTGCATCACCACACCCAACTGGAGTGTGTGTGGGTCATCAAGGTGTGGCTTTTGAGACTCCATAACACAGATGCATTGATCTGTAGGGACTCCATTTGTGTCAAACAACCATGGTGGTCAGAGAGCCCAGAAGCCCCTAGAATATGCAACTGCCACACATGGAGATGGTGAACCTGCAGTGTGACAGAAGCAGTTGCATCACCACACCCAACTGGAGTGTGTGTGGGTCATCAAGGTGTGGCTTTTGAGACTCCATAACACAGATGCATTGATCTGTAGGGACTCCATTTGTGTCAAACAACCATGGTGGTCAGAGAGCCCAGAGAGCCCCTAGAATATGCAACTGCCACACATGGAGATGGTGAACCTGCAGTGTGACAGAAGCAGTTGCATCACCACACCCAACTGGAGTGTGTGTGGGTCATCAGGTGTGGCTTTTGAGACTCCATAACACAGATGCATTGATCTGTAGGGACTTCCATTTGTGTCAAACAACCATGGTGGTCAGAACCCAGAGAGCCCCTAGAAAATATGCAACTGCCACACATGGAGATGGGAACCTTGCAGTGTGAACAGAAGCAGTTGCATCACCACACCCACTAGGAGTGTGTGTGGGTCATCAAGGTGTGGCTTTTGAGACTCCATAACACAGATGCATTGATATGTAGGGACTCCATTTGTGTCAAACAACCATGGTGGTCAGAGAGCCCAGAGAGCCCCTAGAATATGCAACTGCCACACATGGAGATGGTGAACCTGCAGTTTGACAGAAGAAGTTGAATCACACCACACCCAACTGGAGTGTAGTGGGGTCATCAAGGTGTGGGCTTTGAGACTCCATAACACAGATGTACATTGATCTGTAGGGACTCCATTGTGTCAAACAACCATGGTGGTCAGAGAGCCCAAGAGCCCCTAGAATATGCAACTGCCACACATGGAGATGGTGAACCTGTAAGTGTGACAGAAGCAGTTGCATCACCACACCCAACTGAGTGTGTGTGGGTCATCAAGGTGTGGCTTTTGAGACTCCATAACACAGATGCATTGATCTGTAGGGACTCCATTTGTGTCAAACAACCATGGTGGTCAGAAGAGCCAGAGAGCCCCTAGAATATGCAACTTCCACACATGGAGATGGTGAACCTGCAGTGTGACAGAAGCAGTTGCATCACCACACCCAACTAGAGTGTGTGTGGGTCATCAAGGTGTGGCTTTTGAGACTCCATAACACAGATGCATTGATCTGTAGGGACTCCATTTGTGTCAAACAACCATGGTGGTCAGAGAGCCCTAGAGCCCCTAGAATATGCAACTGCCACACATGGAGATGGTAGAACCTGTACGTGTGACAGAAGCAGTTGCATCACCACACCCAACTTGAGTGTGTGTGGGTCATCAAGGTGTGGCTTTTGAGACTCCATAACACAGATCATTGATCTGTAGGGACTCAGTGTGTCAAACAACCATGGTGGTTAAGAGCCCTAGAGAAGCCCCTAGAATATGCAACTACCACACATGGAGTGGTAAACCTGCAGTGTGACAGAAGCAGTTGCATAACCACACCCACTAGAGTGTGTGTGGGTCATCAAGGTGTGGCTTTTGAGACTCCATAACACAGATGCATTGATTTGTAGGGGCTCCATTTGTGTCAACAACCAGGTGGGTCAGAGAGCCCATAGAGCCCCTAGAATATGCAACTAGCACACATGGAGATGAGTGACCTCCGTGGTTGTGACAGAAGCAGTTGCATCACCACACCCAATTGGATGTGTGTGGGTCATCAAGGTGTGGCTTTTGAGACTCCATAACACAGATGCATTGATCTGTAGGGACTCCATTTGTGTCAAACAACCATGGTGGTCAGAGAGCCAGAGAGCCCTAGAATATGCAACTGCCACACATGGAGATGGTGAACCTGCAGTGTGACAGAAGAAGTTGCATCACCACACCCAACTAGAGTGTGTGTGGGTCATCAAGGTGTGGCTTTTGAGACTCCATAACATAGATGCATTGATCTGTAGGGACTCCATTGTGTCAACAACCATGGTGGTCAGAGAGCCAGAGAGCCCCTAGAATATGCAACTGCCACACATGGAGATGGTGAACCTGCAGTGTGACAGAAGCAGTTGCATCACCACACCCAACTGGAGTGTGTGTGGGTCATCAAGGTGTGGCTTTTGAGACTCCATAACACAGATGCATTGATATGTAGGGACTCCATTTGTGTCAAACAACCATGGTGGTCAGAGAGCCCAGAGAGCCCCTAGAATATGCAACTGCCACACATGGAGATGGTGAACCTGATAGTGTGACAGAAGCAGTTGCATCACCACACCCAACTGGAGTGTGTGTGGGTCATCAAGGTGTGGCTTTTGAGACTCCATAACACTAGATGCATTGATCTGTAGGGACTCCATTTGTGTCAAACAACCATGGTGGTCAAGAGAGCCCAGAAGCCCCTAGAATATGCAACTGCCACACATGGAGATGGGACCTGCAGTGTGACAGAAGCAGTTGCATCACCACACCCACTGGAGTGTGTGTGGGTCATCAAGGTGTGGCTTTTGAGACTCCATAACACAGATGCATTGATATGTAGGGACTCCATTTGTGTCAAACAACCATGGTGGTCAGCAGAGAGCCCCTAGAATATGCAACTGCCACACATGGAGATGGTGAACCTGTAGTGTGACAGAAGCAGTTGCATCACCACACCCAACTAGAGTGTGTGTGGGTCATCAAGGTGTGGCTTTGAGACTCCATAACACTAGATGCATTGATCTGTAGGGACTCCATTTGTGTCAAACAACCATGGTGGTCAGAGCCAGAGAGCCCCTAGAATATGCAACTGCCACACATGGAGATGGTAACCTGTAGTGTGACAGAAGCAGTTGCATCACCACACCCAACTGGAGTGTGTGTGGGTCATCAAGGTGTGGCTTTTGAGACTCCATAACACATATGCATTGATCTGTAGGGACTTCCATTGTGTCAAACAACCATGGTGGTCTAGAGAGCCAGAAGAGCCCTAGAATATGCAACTGCCACACATGGAGATGGTGAACCTGTAGGTGTGATAGAAGAGTTGCATCACCCACACCCCAACTGGAGTGTGTGTGGGTCATCAAGGTGTGGCTTTTGAGACTCCATAACATAGATGCATTGATCTGTAGGGACTCCATTTGTGTCAAACAACCATGGTGGTCAGAGAGCCAGAGAGCCCCTAGAATATGCAACTACCACACATGGAGATGGCGAACCTGCAGTGTGACAGAAGCAGTTGCATCACCACACCCCAACTGGAGTGTGTGTGCGGTCATCAAGGTGTGGCTTTTGAGACTCCATAACACAGATGCATTGATCTGTAGGGACTCATTTGTGTCAAACAACCATGGTGGTCAAGAGAGCCCCTAGAATATGCAACTGCCACACCATGGAGATTGGTGAACCTGTAAGTGTGACAGAAGCAAGTTGCATCACCACCCCAACTAGAGTGTGTGTGGGTCATCAAGGTGTGGCTTTTGAGACTCCATAACATAGATGCATTGATCTGTAGGGACTTCCATTTGTGTCAAACAACTATGGTGGTTAGAGAGCCCAGAAGCCCCTAGAATATGCAACTTCCACACGTAGAGATTGGTGAACCTGCTAGTGTGACAGAAGCAGTTGCATCACCACACCCAACTGGAGTGTGTGTGGGTCATCAAGGTGTGGCTTTTGAGACTCCATAACACAGATGCATTGATCTTTAGGGACTCCATTGTGTCAAACAACCATGGTGGTCAGAGAGCCCAGAGAGCCCTAGAATATGCAACTGCCACACATGGAGATGGCTGAACCTAGCAGTGTGACAGAAGTCAGTTGCATCACCACACCCAACTGGATGTGTGTGGGTCATCAAGGTGTGGCTTTTGAGACTACCATAAACCTAGATGCATTGATCTGTAGGGACATCCATTTGTAGTCAAACAACCTATGGGTGGTCGAGAGCGCTAGGAGAGCCCCTAGAATATGCAAACTACCACACAGGAGATGGTGAACCTGTGCAGTTTGTGACAGAAGCAGTTGGCATCACCACACCCAACTAGAGTGTGTATGGGTCATGAAAAGGTGTGGCTTTGAGACTCCATACAATGATCTCATTGATCTGTTAGAGAACTCCATTTGTGTCAAAACAACCATGGTTGGTCAGAGAGCCCTAGAGAGCCCCTCACTAGAATATGAAACTGCCCATACATGGAGATGTGAGAACCTATATGTGACAGAAGCAGTTGCATCATCACCACACCCAACTAGGATTGTGCTGTGGGTCATCAATCGTGGTGTCT
Organism: Avena eriantha; assembly: GCA_910589775.1. Lineage (NCBI taxonomy): Eukaryota > Viridiplantae > Streptophyta > Magnoliopsida > Poales > Poaceae > Avena > Avena eriantha. Next base: position 21,161 of record CAJUXJ010000970.1, read on the forward strand.
TTTGGAGACTCCATAACATAGATGCATTGAGCTGTAGGGACTCCAGGTTGTGTCAACAACCATGGTGGGTCAGAGAGCCGAGAGAGCCACTAGAATATGCAACTGCCACACATGGATATAGTGAACCTGCAGTGTGACAGAAGCAGTTGCATCACCACACCCAACTAGAGTGTGTGTGGGTCATCAAGGTGTGGCTTTTGAGACTCCATAACACAGATGCATTGATCTGTAGGGACTCCATTTGTGTCAAACAACCATGGTGGTCAGAGAGCCAGAGAGCCCCTAGAATATGCAACTGCCACACATGGAGATGGTGAACCTGCAGTGTGACAGAACAGTTGCATCACCACACCCAACTGGAGTGTGTGGGGTCATCAAGGTGTGGCTTTTGAGACTCCATAACACAGATGCATTGATCTGTAGGGACTCCATTTGTGTCAAACAACCATGGTGGTCAGAGAGCCCCTAGAATATGCAACTGCCACACATGGAGATGGTGAACCTGCAGTGTGACAGAAGCAGTTGCATCACCACACCCAACTGGAGTGTGTGTGGGTCATCAAGGTGTGGCTTTTGAGACTCCATAACACAGATGCATTGATCTGTAGGGACTCCATTTGTGTCAAACAACCATGGTGGTCAGAGAGCCAGCAGAAAGCTCCCTAGAATATGCAACTATCCACACATGGAGATGGCGAACCTGCAGTGTGACAGAAGCAGTTGCATCACCACACCCAACTGGAGTGTGTGTGGGTCATCAAGGTGTGGCTTTTGAGACTCCATAACACATATGCATTGATCTGTAGGGACTTCATTTGTGTCAAACAACCATGGTGGTCAGAAGCCCAGAGAGCCCCTAGAATATTGCAACTGCCACACATGGAGATGGGTAAACCTAGCAGTGTGACAGAAGAGTTGCATCACCACACCCAACTAGAGTGTGTGTGGGTCATCAAGGTGTGGCTTTTGAGACTCCATAACACATAGATGCATTGATCTGTAGGGACTCATTTGTGTCAACAACCATGGTGGTCAGAGAGCCCAGAGAGCCCCTAGAATATGCAACTGCCACACATGGAGATGGTGAACCTACAGTGTGACAGAAGAAGTTGCATCACCACACCCAACTGGAGTGTGTGTGGGTCATCAAGGTGTGGCTTTTGAGGACTCCATAACATAGATGCATTGATCTGTAGGGACTCCATTTGTGTCAAACAACCATGGTGGTCAAGAGAGCCCCTAGAATATGCAACTGCCACACATGGAGATGGTGAACCTGCAGTGTGACAGAAGCAGTTGCATCACCACACCCAACTGGAGTGTGTGTGGGTCATCAAGGTGTGGCTTTTGAGACTCCATAACACAGATGCATTGATTGTAGGGACTCCATTTGTGTCAAACAACCATGGTGGTCAGAGAGCCAGAGAGCCCCTAGAATATGCAACTGCCACACATGGAGATGGTGAACCTGTAGTGTGACAGAAGCAGTTGCATCACCACACCCAACTGGAGTGTGTGTGGGTCATCAAGGTGTGGCTTTTGAGACTCCATAACACAGATGCATTGATCTGTAGGGACTCCAGTTGTGTCAAACAACCATGGTGGTCAGAGCCCAGAGAGCCCCTAGAATATGCAACTACCACACATGGAGATGGTGAACCATGCTAGTGTGACAGAAGAAGTTGCATCACCACACCCAAACTGGAGTGTGTGTGGGTCATCAAGGTGTGGCTTTGAGAACTCCATAACACAGATGCATTGATCTGTAGGGACTTCCAGTTGTGTCAAACAACCATGGTGGTTAGAGAGCCTAGAGAGCCCCCTAGGAATATGCAACTGCCACACATGGAGATGGCTGAACCCTGTCAGTGTGACAGAAGCAGTTGCATCACCACACCCAACTGGAGTGTGTGTGGGTCATCAAGGTGTGGCTTTTGAGACTCCATAACACATATGCCATTGATCTGTAGGGACTCCATTTGTGTCAAACAACCATGGTGGTCAGAGAGCCCAGAGAGCCCCTAGAATATGCAACTACCACACATGGGAGATGGTGAACCTGCAGTGTGACAGAAGCAGTGCATCACCACACCCAACTGGAGTGTGTGTGGGTCATCAAGGTGTGGCTTTTGAGACTCCATAACACAGATGCATTGATCTGTAGGGACTCCATTGTGTCAAACAACCATGGTGGTCAGAGAGCCCCTAGAATATGCAACTGCCACACATGGAGATGGTTAACCTGCAGTGTGACAGAAGCAGTTGCATCACCACACCCAACTGGAGTGTGTGTGGGTCATCAAGGTGTGGCTTTTGAGACTCCATAACACAGATGCATTGATCTGTAGGGACTCCATTTGTGTCAAACAACCATGGTGGTCAGAGAGCCCCTAGAATATGCAACTACCACACATAGAGATGGTGAACCTGCAGTGTGACAGAAGCAGTTGCATCACCACACCCAACTGGAGTGTGTGTGGGTCATCAAGGTGTGGCTTTTGAGACTCCATAACATAGATGCATTGATCTGTAGGGACTCCATTTGTGTCAAACAACCATGGTGGTCAGAGAGCCCCTAGAATATGCAACTGCCACACATGGAGATGGTGAACCTGCAGTGTGACAGAAGCAGTTGCATCACCACACCCAACTGGAGTGTGTGTGGGTCATCAAGGTGTGGCTTTTGAGACTCCATAACACTAGATGCATTGATCTGTAGGGACTCCTAGTTGTGTCAAACAACCATGGTGGTCAGAGAGCCCCTAGAATATGCAACTGCCACACATGGAGATGGTTGAACCTGCAGTGTGACAGAAGCAGTTGCATCACCACACCCAACTGGAGTGTGTGTGGGTCATCAAGGTGTGGCTTTTGAGACTCCATAACACAGATGCATTGATCTGTAGGGACTCCATTTGTGTCAAACAACCATGGTGGTCAGAGAGCCCAGAGAGCCCCTAGAATATGCAACTGCCACACATGGAGATGGTGAACCTGCAGTGTGACAGAAGCAGTTGCATCACCACACCCAACTGGAGTGTGTGTGGGTCATCAAGGTGTGGCTTTTGAGACTCCATAACACAGATGCATTGATCTGTAGGGACTCCATTTGTGTCAAACAACCATGGTGGTCAAGAGCCAGAGAGCCCCTAGAATATGCAACTAGCCACACATGGAGATGGCTGAACCTGCAGTGTGACAGAAGCAGTTGCATCACCACACCCAACTGGAGTGTTGTGGGTCATCAAGGTGTGGCTTTTTGAGACTCCATAACACAGATGCATGATCTGTAGGGACTTCATTTGTGTCAAACAACCATGGTGGTCAGAGAGCCCAGAGCCCCTAGAATATGCAACTGCCACACATGGAGATGGTGAACCTGCAGTGTGACAGAAGCAGTTGCATCACCACACCCAACTGGAGTGTGTGTGGGTCATCAAGGTGTGGCTTTTGAGACTCCATAACACAGATGCATTGATCTGTAGGGACTCCATTTGTGTCAAACAACCATGGTGGTCAAGAGCCAGAGAGCCCCTAGAATATGCAACTGCCACACATGGAGATGGCTGAACCTGCTAGTGTGACAGAAGCAGTTGCATCACCACACCCAACTGGAGTGTGTGTGGGTCATCAAGGTGTGGCTTTTGAGACTCATAACACAGATGCATTTGATCTGTAGGGACTCCATTTGTGTCAAACAACCATGGTGGTCAAAGAGCTAGAGAGCCCTTAGAATATGCAACTACCACACATGGAGATGGTGTAACCTGCTAGTGTGACAGAAGCAGTGCATCACCACACCCAACTAGAGTGTGTGTGGTCCATCAAGGTGTGGCTTTTGAGACTCCATAACATAGATGCATTGATCTGTAGGGACTCCATTTGTGTCAAACAACCATGGTGGTCAGAGAGCCCCTAGAATATGCAACTGCACACATCGAGATGGCGTAACCTGCAGTGTGACACAAGCAGTTGCATCACCACACCCCACTGAGTGTGTGTGGGTCATCAAGGTGTGGCTTTTTGAGACTCCATAACACAGATGCATTGATCTGTAGGGACTCCATTTTGTGTCAAACAACCATGGTGGTCAGAGAGCCCAGAGAGCCCCTAGAATATGCAACTGTCACACATGGAGATGGTGAACCTACAGTGTGACAGAAGCAGTTGCATCACCACACCCAACTAGGAGTGTGTGTGGGTCATCAAGGTGTGGCTTTTGAGACTCCATAACATAGATGCATTGATCTGTAGGGACTCCATTTGTGTCAAACAACCATGGTGGTCAAAGAGCCCAGAGAGCCCCTAGAATATGCAACTGCCACACATGGAGATGGTGAACCTGCAGTGTGACAGAAGCAGTTGCATCACCACACCCAACTGGAGTGTGTGTGGGTCATCAAGGTGTGGCTTTTGAGACTCCATAACACAGATGCATTGATCTGTAGGGACTCCAGTTGTGTCAAACAACCATGGTGGTCAGAGAGCCCAGAGAGCCCCTAGAATATGCAACTGCCACACATGGAGATGGTGAACCTGCAGTGTGACAGAAGCAGTTGCATCACCACACCCAACTGGAGTGTGTGTGGGTCATCAAGGTGTGGCTTTTGAGACTCCATAACACAGATGCATTGATCTGTAGGGACTCCATTTGTGTCAAACAACCATGGTGGTCAGAGAGCCCAGAGAGCCCCTAGAATATGCAACTACCACACATGGAGATGGTGAACCTGCAGTGTGACAGAAGCAGTTGCATCACCACACCCAACTGGAGTGTGTGTGGGTCATCAAGGTGTGGCTTTTGAGACTCCATAACACAGATGCATTGATCTGTAGGGACTCCATTTGTGTCAAACAACCATGGTGAGTCCAGAGAGCCCCTAGAATATGCAACTACCACACATGGAGATGGCGAACCTGCAGTGTGACAGAAGCAGTTGCATCACCACACCCAACTGGAGTGTGTGTGGGTCATTAAGGTGTGGCTTTTGAGACTCCATAACACAGATGCATTGATTTGTAGGGACTTCATTTGTGTCAAACAACCATGGTGGTCAGAGAGCCCCTAGAATATGCAACTACCACACATGGAGATGGGTAAACCTGTAGTGTGACAGAAGCAGTTGCATCACCACACCCAACTAGAGTGTGTGTGGTCATCAAGGTGTGGCTTTTGAGACTCCATAACATAGATGCATTGATCTGTAGGGACTCCATTTGTGTCAAACAACCATGGTGGTCAGAGAGCCCCTAGAATATGCAAACTGCCACACATCGAGATGGCGAACCTGTAGTGTGACACAAGCAGTTGCATCACCACCACCAAACTGGAGTGTGTGTGGGTCATCAAGGTGTGGCTTTGAGACTCCATAACACATATGCATTGATCTTTAGGGACTCCAGTTGTGTCAAACACCATGGTGGTCAGAGAGCCCAGAGAGCCCCTAGAATATGCAACTGCCACACATGGAGATGGTGAACCTACAGTGTGACAGAAGCATTGCATCACCACACCCAACTGGAGTGTGTGTGGGTCCATCAAGGTGTGGCTTTTGAGACTCCATAACATAGATGCATTGATCTGTAGGGACTCAATTTGTGTCAAACAACCATGGTGGTCAGAGAGCCCCTAGAATATGCAACTGCCACACATGGAGATGAGTTAACCTGCAGTGTGACAGTAAGCTAGTTGCATCACCACACCAACTGGAGTGTGTGTGGTCATCTAAGGTGTGGCTTTTGAGACTCCATAACACAGATGCATTGATCTTTAGGGACTCCATTTGGTGTCAAACAACCATGGTGGTCAGAGAGCCCCAGAGAGCCCCTAGAATATGCAACTGCCACACATGGAGATGGTGAACCTGCAGGTGTGATCAGAAGCAGTTGCATCACCACACACCACTGGAGTGTGTGTGGGTCATCAAGGTGTGGCTTTTGAGACTCCATAACATAGATGCATTGATCTGTAGGGACTCCATTTGTGTCAAACAACCATGGTGGTCAGAGCCCAGAGAGCCCCTAGAATAGCAACTGCCACACATGGAGATGGTTAACCTGCAGTGTGACAGAAGCAGTTGCATCACCACACCCAACTGGAGTGTGTGTGGGTCATCAAGGTGTGGCTTTTGAGACTCCATACACATATGCATTGATCTGTAGGGACTCCATTTGTGTCAAACAACCACTGGTGGTCTAGAGTCCAGAGAGCCCCTAGAATATGCAACTACCACACATGGAGATGGCGAACCTGCAGTGTGACAGAAGCAGTTGTATCACCACACCCAACTGGAGTGGTGTGGGTCATTAAGGTGTGGCTTTTGAGACTCCATAACACAGATGCATTGATCTTGTAGGGACTCATTTGTGTCAAACAACCAATGGTGGTCAGAGAGCCCCTAGAATATGCAACTGACCACACATGGAGATGGGTAAACCTGTAGTGTGACAGAAGCAGTTGCATCACCACACCCAACTAGGAGTGTGTGTGGTCCATCAAGGTGTGGCTTTTGAGACTCCATAACATAGATGCATTGATCTGTAGGGACTCCATTGTGTCAAACAACCATGGTGGTCAGAGAGCCCCTAGAATATGCAACTTGCCACACATCGAGATGGCGAACCTGCAGTGTGACAGAAGCAGTTGCATCACCACACCCAACTGGAGTGTGTGTGGGTCATCAAGGTGTGGCTTTTTTGAGACTCCATAACACAGATGCATTGATCTGTAGGGACTCCATTTGTGTCAAACAACCATGGTGGTCAGAGAGCCAGAGAGCCCCTAGAATATGCAACTGCCACACATGGAGATGGTGAACCTGCAGTGTGACAGAAGCAGTTGCATCACCACACCCCAACTGGAGTGTAGTGTGGGTCATCAAGGTGTGGCTTTTGAGACTCCATAACATAGATGCATTGATCTGTAGGGACTCCATTTGTGTCAAACAACCATGGTGGTCAGAGAGCCCCTAGAATATGCAACTGCCACACATGGAGATGGTGAACCTGCAGTGTGACATAAGCAGTTGCATCACCACACCCAACTGGAGTGTGTGTGGGTCATCAAGGTGTGGCTTTTGAGACTCCATAACACAGATGCATTGATATGTAGGGACTCCATTTGTGTCAAACAACCATGGTGGTCAGAGAGCCAGAGAGCCCCTAGAATATGCAACTTCCACACATGGAGATGGTGAACCTGCAGTGTGACAGAAGCAGTTGCATCACCACACCCAACTGGAGTGTGTGTGGGTCATCAAGGTGTGGCTTTTGAGACTCCATAACACATATGCATTGATCTGTAGGGACTCATTTGTGTCAAACAACCATGGTGTTTAGAGAGCCCTAGAGAGCCCCTAGAATATGCAACTACCACACATGGAGATGGTGAACCTGCAGTGTGACAGAAGCAGTTGCATCACCACACCCAACTGGAGTGTGTGTGGGTCATCAAGGTGTGGCTTTTGAGACTCCATAACACAGATGCCATTGATCTGTAGGGACTCCATTTGTGTCAAACAACCATGGTGGTCAAAGAGCCCAGAGAGCCCCTAGAATATGCAACTACCACACATGGAGATGGTGAACCTGCAGTGTGACAGAAGCAGTTGCATCACCACACCCAACTGGAGTGTGTGTGGGTCATTAAGGTGTGGCTTTTGAGACTCCATAACACAGATGCATTGATCTGTAGGGACTTCATTTGTGTCAAACAACCAAGGTGGTCAGAGAGCCCCTAGAATATGCAACTACCACACATGGAGATGGGTAAACCTGTAGTGTGACAGAAGCAGTTGCATCACCACACCCAACTAGAGTGTGTGTGGTCCATCAAGGTGTGGCTTTTGAGACTCCATAACATAGATGCATTGATCTGTAGGGACTCCATTTGTGTCAAACAACCATGGTGGTCAGAGAGCCCCTAGAATATGCAACTGCCACACACCGAGATGGCGAACCTGTAGTGTGACACAAGCAGTTGCATCACCACACCCAACTGGAGTGTGTGTGGGTCATCAAGGTGTGGCTTTTGAGACTCCATAACACATATGCATTGATCTTTAGGGACTCCAGTTGTGTCAAACAACCATGGTGTTCTGAGAGCCCAGAGAGCCCCTAGAATATGCAACTGCCACACATGGAGATGGTGAACCTACAGTGTGACAGAAGCCATTGCATCACCACACCCAACTGGAGTGTGTGTGGTCCATCAAGGTGTGGCTTTTGAGACTCCATAACATAGATGCATTGATCTGTAGGGACTCCATTTGTGTCAAACAACCATGGTGGTCAGAGAGCCCCTAGAATATGCAACTGCCACACATCGAGATGGCGAACCTGCAGTGTGACAGAAGCAGTTGCATCACCACACCCAACTGGAGTGTGTGTGGGTCATCAAGGTGTGGCTTTTGAGACTCCATAACACAGATGCATTGATATGTAGGGACTCCATTTGTGTCAAACAACCATGGTGGTCAGAGAGGCCAGAGATCCCCTAGAATATGCAACTGTCACACATGGAGATGGTGAACCTGCAGTGTGACAGAAGCGGTTGCATCACCACACACAACTGGAGTGAGTGTGGGTCATCAAGGTGTGGCTTTTGAGACTCCATAACATAGATTCATTGATATGTAGGGACTCCTACTTGTGTCAAACAACCATGGTGGTCAGAGAGCCCCTAGAATATGCAACTTCCACACATGGAGATGGTTAACCTGCAGTGTGACAGAAGCAGTTGCATCACCACACCCAACTAGAGTGTGTGTGGGTCATCAAGGTGTGGCTTTTGAGACTCCATAACACATATGCATTGATCTGTAGGGACTTCATTTGTGTCAAACAACCACGGTGTTAGAGATCCTAGAGAGCCCCTAGAATATGTAACTACCACACATGGAGATGGCTTACCCTGCAGTGTGACAGAAGCAGTTGTATCACCACACCCAACTGGAGTGTGTGTGGGTCATTAAGGTGTGGCTTTTGAGACTCCATAACACAGATGCATTGATTTGTAGGGACTTCATTTGTGTCAAACAACCAAGGTGGTCAGAGAGCCCCTAGAATATGCAACTACCACACATGGAGATGGGTAAACCTGTAGTGTGACAGAAGCAGTTGCATCACCACACCCAACTAGAGTGTGTGTGGTCCATCAAGGTGTGGCTTTTGAGACTCCATAACATAGATGCATTGATCTGTAGGGACTCCATTTGTGTCAAACAACCATGGTGGTCAGAGAGCCCCTAGAATATGCAACTGCCACACACCGAGATGGCGAACCTGTAGTGTGACACAAGCAGTTGCATCACCACACCCAACTGGAGTGTGTGTGGGTCATCAAGGTGTGGCTTTGAGACTCCATAACACATATGCATTGATCTTTAGGGACTCCAGTTGTGTCAAACAACCATGGTGTTCTGAGAGCCCAGAGAGCCCCTAGAATATGCAACTGCCACACATGGAGATGGTGAACCTACAGTGTGACAGAAGCCATTGCATCACCACACCCAACTGGAGTGTGTGTGGTCCATCAAGGTGTGGCTTTTGAGACTCCATAACATAGATGCATTGATCTGTAGGGACTCCATTTGTGTCAAACAACATGGTGGTCAGAGAGCCCCTAGAATATGCAACTGCCACACATCGAGATGGCGAACCTGCAGTGTGACACAAGCAGTTGCATCACCACACCCAACTGGAGTGTGTGTGGGTCATCAAGGTGTGCTTTTGAGACTCCATAACACAGATGCATTGATATGTAGGACCTCCATTTGTGTCAAACAAACATGGTGGTCAGAGAGGCCAGAGATCCCCTAGAATATGCAACTGCCACACATGGAGATGGTGAACCTGCAGTTGTGACAGAAGCAGTTGCATCACCACACCCAACTGGAGTGATGTGTGGGTTCATCAAGGTGTGGTATTTTGAGACTCCATAAACACAGACTGACATTGATCTGTAGGGGACTCTATTTTGTGTCACTAACCATGGTGGTCAGAGAGCCCTAGAAGAGCAGCTACCATATGCAAGTTCCAGCACAGTGAGGATGGTGAACCTGACAGCTGTGACAGAAGATGTTGCATTACCACACCCAAACTGGAGGTGTGTGGGGTCATCCAGGTGTGTCTTTTGAGACTCCATAACACAGATGCATCGATCTAGTAGGGACTTCCATTTGTGTTCAACAACCATGGTGGTTACAGAGAGCCTAGAGAAGCACCTAGAATATACAACTGCCACACATGGAGATGGTGAACCTGACAGTGTGACAGAAGCAGTTGCATCACCACACCCAACTAGAGTGTGTGTGGGTCATCAAGGTGTGGCTTTTGAGACTCCATAACATAGATGCATTGATCTGTAGGGACTCCATTTGTGTCAAACAACATGGTGGTCAGAGAGCCCAGAGCCCCTAGAATATGCAACTGCCACACATGGAGATGGTGAACCTGCAGTGTGACAGAAGCAGTTGCATCACCACACCCAACTAGAGTGGTGTGGGTCATCAAGGTGTGGCTTTTGAGACTCCATAACACAGATGCATTGATCTGTAGGGACTCCATTTGTGTCAAACAACCATGGTGGTCAGAGAGCCCAGAGAGCCCCTAGAATATGCAACTGCCACACATGGAGATGGTGAACCTGCAGTGTGACAGAAGCAGTTGCATCACCACACCCAACTGGAGTGATGTGTGGGTCATCAAGGTGTGGCTTTTGAGACTCCATAACACTAGATGCATTGATATGTAGGGACTCCAGTTGTGTCAAAACAACCATGTGGTCAGAGAAGCCCCTAGAATATGCAACTGCCACACATGGAGATGGTAACCTGCAGTGTGACAGAAGAAGTTGCATCTACCACACCCAACTGGAGTGTGTGTGGGTCCATCAAGGTGTGGCTTTTGAGACTCCATAACATAGATGCATTGATCTGTAGGGACTCCATTTGTGTCAAACAACCATGGTGGTCAGAAGAGCCCCTAGAATATGCAACTGCCACACATGGAGATGGCGAACCTGCAGTGTGACAGAAGCAGTTGCATCACCACACCCAACTAGAGTGTGTGTGGGTCATCAAGGTGTGGCTTTTGAGACTCCATAACACATATGCATTGATCTGTAGGGACTCCATTTGTGTCAAACAACCATGGTGGTCTAGAGAGCCCAGAGAGCCCCTAGAATATGCAACTGCCACACATGGAGATGGTGAACCTACAGTGTGACAGAAGCAGTTGCATCACCACACCCAACTGGAGTGTGTGTGGGTCATCAAGGTGTGGCTTTTGAGACTCCATAACACAGATGCATTGATCTGTAGGGACTCCATTTGTGTCAAACAACCATGGTGGTCAAGAGCCAGAGAGCCCCTAGAATATGCAACTGCCACACATGGAGATGGTGAACCTGCAGTGTGACAGAAGCAGTTGCATCACCACACCCAACTGGAGTGTGTGTGGGTCATCAAGGTGTGGCTTTTGAGACTCCATAACACAGATGCATTGATCTGTAGGGACTCCATTTGTGTCAAACAACCATGGTGGTCAGAGAGCCAGAGCCCCTAGAATATGCAACTGCCACACATGGAGATGGTGAACCTGCAGTGTGACAGAAGCAGTTGCATCACCACACCCAACTGGAGTGTGTGTGGGTCATCAAGGTGTGGCTTTTGAGACTCCATAACATAGATGCATTGATCTGTAGGGACTCCATTTGTGTCAAACAACCATGGTGGTCAGAGAGCCCCTAGAATATGCAACTGCCACACATGGAGATGGTGAACCTGCAGTGTGACAGAAGCAGTTGCATCACCACACCCAACTGGAGTGTGTGTGGGTCATCAAGGTGTGGCTTTTGAGACTCCATAACACAGATGCATTGATATGTAGGGACTCCATTTGTGTCAAACAACCATGGTGGTCAGAGAGCCCAGAGAGCCCCTAGAATATGCAACTGCCACACATGGAGATGGTGAACCTGCAGTGTGACAGAAGCAGTTGCATCACCACACCCAACTGGAGTGTGTGTGGGTCATCAAGGTGTGGCTTTTGAGACTCCATAACATAGATGCATTGATATGTAGGGACTCCATTTGTGTCAAACAACCATGGTGGTCAGAGAGCAGAGCCCCTAGAATATGCAACTGCCACACATGGAGATGGTGAACCTGCAGTGTGACAGAAGCAGTTGCATCACCACACCCAACTGGAGTGTGTGTGGGTCATCAAGGTGTGGCTTTTGAGACTCCATAACACAGATGCATTGATCTGTAGGGACTCCATTTGTGTCAAACAACCATGGTGGTCAGAGAGCCCAGAGAGCCCCTAGAATATGCAACTGCCACACATGGAGATGGTGAACCTGCAGTGTGACAGAAGAAGTTGCATCACCACACCCAACTGGAGTGTGTGTGGGTCATCAAGGTGTGGCTTTTGAGACTCCATAACACAGATGCATTGATATGTAGGGACTCCATTTGTGTCAAACAACCATGGTGGTCAGAGAGGCCAGAGAGCCCCTAGAATATGCAACTGCCACACATGGAGATGGTGAACCTACAGTGTGACAGAAGCAGTTGCATCACCACACCCAACTGGAGTGTGTGTGGGTCATCAAGGTGTGGCTTTTGAGACTCCATAACACTAGATGCATTGATCTGTAGGGACTCCATTTGTGTCAAACAACCTATGGTGGTCAGAGAGCCAGAAGCCCCTAGAATATGCAACTTCCACACATGGAGATGGTGAACCTGTCAGTGTGACAGAAGCAGTTGCATCACCACACCCAACTGGAGTGTGTGTGGGTCATCAAGGTGTGGCTTTTGAGACTCCATAACACAGATGCATTGATCTGTAGGGACTCCATTTGTGTCAAACAACCATGGTGTCAGAGAGCCCAGAGAGCCCCTAGAATATGCAACTGCCACACATGGAGATGGTGAACCTACAGTGTGACAGAAGCAGTTGCATCACCACACCCAACTGGAGTGTGTGTGGTCATCAAGGTGTGGCTTTTGAGACTCCATAACACTAGATGCATTGATCTGTAGGGACTCCATTTGTGTCAAACAACCATGGTGGTCAGAGAGCCCCTAGAATATGCAACTGCCACACATGGAGATGGCGAACCTGTAGTGTGACAGAAGCAGTTGCATCACCACACCCAACTGGAGTGTGTGTGGGTCATCAAGGTGTGGCTTTTGAGACTCCATAACACAGATGCATTGATCTGTAGGGACTCCAGTTGTGTCAACAACCATGGTGGTCAGAGAGCCCAGAGAGCCCCTAGAATATGCAACTGCCACACATGGAGATGGTTAACCTGCAGTGTGACAGAAGCAGTTGTATCACCACACCCAACTGGAGTGTGTGTGGGTCATTAAGGTGTGGCTTTTGAGACTCCATAACACAGATGCATTGATCTGTAGGGACTCATTTGTGTCAAACAACCATGGTGGTCAGAGAGCCCCTAGAATATGCAACTACCACACATGGAGATGGGTAACTTGTAGTTTGACAGAAGAAGTTGCATCACCACACCCAACTAGAGTGTGTGTGGGTCATCAAGGTGTGGCTTTTGAGACTCCATAACATAGATGCATTGATCTGTAGGGACTCCATTTGTGTCAAACAACCATGGTGGTCAGAGAGCCCCTAGAATATGCAACTGCCACACATGGAGATGGTGAACCTGCAGTGTGACAGAAGCAGTTGCATCACCACACCCAACTGGAGTGTGTGTGGGTCATCAAGGTGTGGCTTTTGAGACTCCATAACACAGATGCATTGATCTGTAGGGACTCCAGTTTGTGTCAAACAACCATGGTGGTCAGAGAGCCCCTAGAATATGCAACTGCCACACATGGAGATGGGTAACCTGTAGTGTGACAGAAGCAGTTGCATCACCACACCCAACTAGAGTGTGTGTGGGTCATCAAGGTGTGGCTTTTGAGACTCCATAACATAGATGCATTGATCTGTAGGGACTCCATTTGTGTCAAACAACCATGGTGGTCAGAGAGCCCCTAGAATATGCAACTGCCACACATGGAGATGGCTGAACCTGCAGTGTGACAGAAGCAGTTGCATCACCACACCCAACTGGAGTGTGTGTGGGTCATCAAGGTGTGGCTTTTGAGACTCCATAACACAGATGCATTGATCTGTAGGGACTCCATTTGTGTCAAACAACCATGGTGGTCGAAGAGCCCAGAGAGCCCCTAGAATATGCAACTGCCACACATGGAGATGGTGAACCTGTAGTGTGACAGAAGCAGTTGCATCACCACACCCAACTGGAGTGTGTGTGGGTCATCAAGGTGTGGCTTTTGAGACTCCATAACACTAGATGCATTGATTGTAGGGACTCTAGTTGTGTTCAAACAACCATGGTGGTCAGAAGCCAGAGAGCCCACTTAGAATATGCAACTGCCACACACTGGAGATGGTGAAACCTGTAGTGTGACAGAAGAGTTGCATCACCACACCCAACTAGAGGTGTGTGTGGGTCATCAAGGTGTGGCTTTTGAGACTCCATAACACAGATGCATTGATCTGTAGGGACTTCCATTTGTGTCAAACAACCATGGTGGTCAGAGAGCCCCTAGAATATGCAACTGCCACACATGGAGATGGGGAACCTGCAGTGTGACAGAAGAAGTTGCATCACCACACCCAACTGGAGTGTGTGTGGGTCATCAAGGTGTGGCTTTTGAGACTCCATAACAAGATGCATTGATCTGTAGGGACTCCAGTTGTGTCAAACAACCATGGTGGTCATGAGAGCCCAGAGAGCCCCTAGAAGATGCAACTGCCACACATGGAGATGGTGAACCTACAGTGTGACAGAAGCAGTTGCATCACCACACCCAACTGGAGTGTGTGTGGGTCATCAAGGTGTGGCTTTTGAGACTCCATAACACAGATGCATTGATCTGTAGGGACTCCATTTGTGTCAAACAACCATGGTGGTCAGAGAGCCCAGAGCCCCTAGAATATGCAACTGCCACACATGGAGATGGTGAACCTGCAGTGTGACAGAAGCAGTTGCATCACCACACCCAACTAGAGTGTGTGTGGGTCATCAAGGTGTGGCTTTTGAGACTCCATAACACAGATGCATTGATCTGTAGGGACTCCATTTGTGTCAAACAACCATGGTGGTCAGAGAGCCCAGAGAGCCCCTAGAATATGCAACTGCCACACATGGAGATGGTGAACCTGCAGTGTGACAGAAGCAGTTGCATCACCACACCCAACTGGAGTGTGTGTGGGTCATCAAGGTGTGGCTTTTGAGACTCCATAACACATATGCATTGATATGTAGGGACTCCAGTTGTGTCAAACAACCATGGTGTTCTGAAAGAGCCAGAGAGCCCCTAGAATATGCAACTGCCACACATGGAGATGGTGAACCTAAGTGTGACAGAAGCACTTGCATCACCACACCCAACTAGAGTGTGTGTGGGTCATCAAGGTGTGGCTTTTGAGACTCCATAACACAGATGCATTGATCTGTAGGGACTCCATTTGTGTCAAACAACCATGGTGGTCAGAGAGCCCAGAGAGCCCCTAGAATATGCAACTGCCACACATGGAGATGGCTGAACCTGCAGTGTGACAGAAGCAGTTGCATCACCACACCCAACTAGAGTGTGTGTGGGTCATTAAGGTGTGGTCTTTTGAGACTCCATAACACAGATGCATTGATATGTAGGGACTCCATTTGTGTCAAACAACCATTGTGGTACAGAGAGCCCAAGAGCCCCTAGAATATGCAACTGCCACGACATGGAGATGGTGAACCTATAGTGTGACAGAAGCAGTTGCATCACCACACCCAACTGGAGTGTGTGTGGGTCATCAAGGTGTGGCTTTTGAGACTCCATAACACAGATTCATTGATATGTAGGGACTCTAGTTGTGTCAAAAAACCATGGTGGTCAGAGAGCCCCTAGAATATGCAACTGCCACACATGGAGATGGTTAACCTGTAGTGTGACAGAAGCAGTTGTATCACCACACCCAACTAGAGTGTGTGTGGGTCATTAAGGTGTGGATTTTGAGACTCCATAACATAGATGCATTGATCTGTAGGGACTTCATTTGTGTCAAACAACCATGGTGGTCAGAGAGCCCCTAGAATATGCAACTACAACACATGGAGATGGGTAAACCTTGCAGTGTGACAGAAGAAGTTGCATCACCACACCCAACTAGAGTGTGTGTGGGTAATCAAGGTGTGGCTTTTGCGACTCCATAACACAGATGCATTGATATGTAGGGACTCCATTTGTGTCAAACAACCATGGTGGACAGAGAGCCCCTAGAATATGCTACTGCCACACATGGAGATGGTGAACCTACAGTGTGACAGAAGCAGTTGCATCACCACACCCAATTGGAGTGTGTGTGGGTCATCAAGGTGTGGCTTTTGAGACTCCATAACATATATGCATTGACTCTGTAGGGACTCCAGTTGTGTCAAACAACCATGGTGTTCTGAAAGACCAGAGAGCCCCTAGAATATGCAACTGCCACACATGGAGATGGTGAACCTACAGTGTGACAGAAGCAGTTGCTTCACCACACCCAACTGGAGTGTGTGTGGGTCATCAAGGTTTGGCTTTTGAGACTCCATAACACAGATGCATTGATCTATAGGGACTCCATTTGTGTCAAACAACTATGGTGGTCAGAGAGCCCAGAAGCCCCTAGAATATGCAACTTCCTAGATGTAGAGATGGTGAACCTGCAGTGTGACAGAAGCTGTTGCATCACCACACCCAACTGGAGTGTGTGAGGGTCATTAAGGTGTGTCTTTTGAGACTCCATAACACAGATGCATTGATATGTAGGGACTCCATTTGTGTCAAACAACCATGGTGGACAGAGAGCCCAGAGAGCCCCTAGAATATGCAACTACCACACATGGATATGGTTAACCTGTAGTGTGGCAGAAGAAGTTGCATCACCACACCCTACTAGAGTGTGTGGGTCATCACGGTGTGGATTTTGAGACTCCATAACACAGATGCATTGATTTGTAGGGAATCCATTTGTGTCAAACAACCATGGTGGTCAGAGAACCTGGAGAGCCCCTAGAATATGCAACTGCCACACATGGAGATGGTGAACCTTACAGTGTGACAGAAGCAGTTGCATCACCACACCCAACTGAATGAGTGTGGGTCATCAAGGTGTGGCTTTTGAGACTCCATAACATAGATGCATTGATATGTAGGGACTCCAGTTGTGTCAAACAACCATGGTGGTCAGAGAGCCCCTAGGATATGCAACTGCACACATGGAGATGGTTAACCTGCAGTGTGACAGAAGCAGTTGCGTCACCACAACCAACTGGAGTGTGTGTGGGTCATCAAGGTGTGGATTTTGAGACTCCATAACACAGATGCATTGATCTGTAGGGACTCCATTTGTGTCAAACAATTATCGTGGTCAGAGTGCCCAGAATCCCCTAGAATATGCAACTTCCACACGTAGAGATGGTGAACCTGCAGTGTGACAGAAGTTGTTGCATGCACCACACCCAACTGGAGTGTGTGCGGGTCATTAAGGTGTGTCTTTTGAGACTCCATAACACAGATGCATTGATATGTAGGGACTCCATTTGTGTCAAACAACCATGGTGGACAGAGAGCCCAGAGAGCCCCTAGAATATGCAACTGCCACACATGGAGATGGTTAACCTGCAGTGTGTCAGAAGAAGTTGCATCACCACACCCCACTAGAGTGTGTGGGTCATCAACGTGTGGCTTTTGAAACTCCAGTAACACAGATGCATTGATCTGTAGGGAATCCATTTGTGTCAAACAACCATGGTGGTCAGAGCATGAGAGCCCCTAGAATATGCAACTTCCACGACGTGAGATGGTGAACCTGCAGTGTGACAGAAGCAGTTGCATCACCACACCCAACTGGAGTGAGTGTGGGTCATCAAGGTGTGGCTTTTGAGACTCCATAACACAGATTCATTGATATGTAGGGACTCAAGTTGTGTCAAACAACCATGGTTGAAGACCAGAGAGCCCCTAGAATATGCAACTGCCACACATGGAGATGGTGAACCTACAGTGTGACAGAAGCAGTTGCATCACCACACCCAACTGGAGTGTGTGTGGGTCATCAAGGTTTGGCTTTTGAGACTCCATAACACAGATGCATTGATCTGTAGGGACTCCATTTGTGTCAAACAATTATGGTGGTCAGAGAGCCCAGAAGCCCCTAGAATATGCAACTTCGAGACGTAGAGATGGTGAACCTGCAGTGTGACTAGAAGCTGTTGCATCACCACACCCAACTGGAGTGTGTGTGGGTCATTAAGGTGTGTCTTTTGAGACTCCATAACACAGATGCATTGATATGTAGGGACTCCATTTGTGTCAAACAACCATGGTGGACAGAGAGGCCCAGAGAGCCCCTAGAATATGCAACTGCCACAAATGGAGATGGTTAACCTGCAATGTGGCAGAAGAAGTTGCATCACCACACCCCACTAGAGTGTGTGGGTCATCAAGGTGTGGCTTTTGAGACTCCATAACACAGATGCATTGATTTGTAGGGAATCCATTTGTGTCAAACAACCATGGTGGTCAGAGAGCCCGGAGAGCCCCTAGAATATGCAACTGCCACACATGGAGATGGTGAACCTGCAGTGTGACAGAAGCAGTTGCATCACCACACCCAACTTGAGTGAGTGTGGGTCATCAAGGTGTGGCTTTTGTGACTCCATAACATAGATGCATTGATACGTAGGGACTCCAGTTGTGTCAAACAACCATGGTGGTCAGAGAGCCCCTAGAATATGCAACTGCCACACATGGAGATGGTTAACCTGAAGTGTGACAGAAGCAGTTGCGTCACCACACCCAACTGGAGTGTGTGTGGGTCATCAAGGTGTGGCTTTTGAGACTCCATAACACAGATGCATTGATCTGTAGGGACTCCATTTGTGTCAAACAATTATGGTGGTCAGAGAGCCCAGAAGCCCCTAGAATATGCAACTTCCACACGTAGAGATGGTGAACCTGCAGTGTGACAGAAGCTGTTGCATCACCACACCCAACTGGAGTGTGTGTGGGTCATTAAGGTGTGTCTTTTGAGACTCCATAACACAGATGCATTGATATGTAGGGACTCCATTTGTGTCAAACAACCATGGTGGACAGAGCAGAGCCCCTAGAATATGCAACTGCCACACATGGAGATGGTTAACCTGCAGTGTGGCAGAAGAAGTTGCATCACCACACCCCACTAGAGTGTGTGGGTCATCAAGGTGTGGCTTTTGAGACTCCATAACACAGATGCATTGATCTGTAGGGAATCCATTTGTGTCAAACAACCATGGTGGTCAGAGAGCCTGGAGAGCCCCTAGAATATGCAACTGCCACACATGGAGATGGTGAACCTGAAGTGCGACAGAAAGCAGTTGCATCCCCACACCCAACTGGAGTGAGTGTGGGTCATCAAGGTGTGGCTTTTGAGACTCCATAACATAGATGCATTGATATGTAGGGACTCCAGTTGTGTCAAACAACCATGGTGGTCAGAGAGGCCCTAGAATATGCAACTGCCACACATGGAGATGGTTAACCTACAGTGTGACAGAAGCAGTTGCGTCACCACACCCTACTGGAGTGTGTGTGGGTCATCAAGGTGTGGCTTTTGAGACTCCATAACACAGATGCATTGATCTGTAGGGACTCCATTTCTGTCAAACAATTATGGTGGTCAGAGAGCCTAGAAGCCCCTAGAATATGCAACTTCCACTCGTAGAGATGGTGAAACCTGAAGTGTGACAGAAGCTGTTGCATCACCACACCCAACTGGAGTGTGTGCGGGTCATTAAGGTGTGTCTTTTGAGACTCCATAACACAGATGCATTGATATGTAGGGACTCCATTTGTGTCAAACAACCATGGTGGACAGAGAGCCCTGAGAGCCCCTAGAATATGCAACTGCCACACATGGAGATGGTTAACCTGCAGTGTGATAGAAGAAGTTGCATCACCACAACCCACTAGAGTGTGTGGGTCATCAAGGTGTGGCTTTTGAGACTCCATAACACAGATGCATTGATCTGTAGGGAATCCATTTGTGTCAAACAACCATGGTGGTCAGAGAGCCCAGAGAGCCCCTAGAATATGCAACTGCCACACATGGAGATGGTGAACCTGTAGTGTGACAGAAGCAGTTGCATCACCACACCCAACTAGAGTGAGTGTGGGTCATCAAGGTGTGGCTTTTGAGACTCCATAACACAGATTCATTGATATGTAGGGACTCCAGTTGTGTCAAACAACCATGGTGTTCTGAAAGACCAGAGAGCCCCTAGAATATGCAACTGCCACACATGGAGATGGTGAACCTACAATGTGACAGAAGCAGTTGCATCACCACACCCAACTTGGAGTGTGTGTGGGTCATCAAGGTTTGGCTTTTGAGACTCCATAACACAGATGCATTGATCTGTAGGGACTCCATTTGTGTCAAACAATTATGGTGGTCAGAGAGCTCAGAAGCCCCTAGAATATGCAACTTCCAGACGTAGAGATGGTGAACCTGCAGTGTGACAGAAGCTGTTGCATCACCACACCCAACTGGAGTGTGTGTGGGTCATTAAGGTGTGTCTTTTGAGACTCCATAACACAGATGCATTGATATGTAGGGACTCCATTTGTGTCAAACAACCATGGTGGACAGAGAGCCCAGAGAGCCCCTAGAATATGCAACTGCCACAAATGGAGATGGTTAACCTGCAATGTGGCAGAAGAAGTTGCATCACCACACCCCACTAGATTGTGTGGGTCATCAAGGTGTGGCTTTTGAGACTCCATAACACAGATGCATTGATCTATAGGGAATCCATTTGTGTCAAACAACCATGGTGGTCAGAGAGCCTGGAGAGCCCCTAGAATATGCAACTGCCACACATGGAGATGGTGAACCTGCAGTGTGACAGAAGCAGTTGCATCACCACACCCAACTTGAGTGGTGTGGGTCATCAAGGTGTGGCTTTTGAGACTCCATAACATAGATGCATTGATCTGTAGGGACTCCATTTGTGTCAAACAACCATGGTGGTCAGAGTGCCCAGAAGCCCCTAGAATATGCAACTGCCACACATGGAGATGGTGAACCTGCAGTGTGACAGAAGCTAGTTGCATCACCACACCCAACTTGAGTGTGTGTGGGTCATCAAGGTGTGGCTTTTGAGACTCCATAACACAGATGCATTGATCTGTAGGGACTCCATTTGTGTCAAACAATTATGGTGGTCAGAGAGCCCAGAAGCCCCTAGAATATGCAACTTCCACACGTAGAGATGGTGAACCTGCAGTGTGACAGAAGCTGTTGCATCACCACACCCAACTGGAGTGTGTGTGGGTCATTAAGGTGTGTCTTTTGAGACTCCATAACACAGATGCATTGATATGTAGGGACTCCATTTGTGTCAAACAACCATGGTGGACAGAGAGCCCAGAGAGCCCCTAGAATATGCAACTGCCACAAATGGAGATGGTTAACCTGCAATGTGGCAGAAGAAGTTGCATCACCACACCCCACTAGATTGTGTGGGTCATCAAGGTGTGGCTTTTGAGACTCCATAACACAGATGCATTGATCTATAGGGAATCCATTTGTGTCAAACAACCATGGTGGTCAGAGAGCCTGGAGAGCCCCTAGAATATGCAACTGCCACACATGGAGATGGTGAACCTGCAGTGTGACAGAAGCAGTTGCATCACCACACCCAACTTGAGTGTGTGTGCGTCATCAAGGTGTGGCTTTTGAGACTCCATAACATAGATGCATTGATCTGTAGGGACTCTATTTGTGTCAAACAATTATGGTGGTCAGAGTGCCCAGAAGCCCCTAGAATATGCAACTGCCACACATGGAGATGGTAACCTGCAGTGTGACAGAAGCATTGCATCACCACACCCAACTGAGTGTGTGTGGGTCATCAAGGTGTGGCTTTTGAGACTCCATAACACAGATGCATTGATCTGTAGGGACTCCATTTGTGTCAAACAATTATGTGGTCAGAGAGCCCATAAGCCCCTAGAATATGCAACTTCCACACGTAGAGATGGTGAACCTGCAGTGTGACAGAAGCTGTTGCATCACCACACCCAACTGGAGTGTGTGTGGGTCATTAAGGTGTGATCTTTTGAGACTCCATAACACAGATGCATTGATATGTAGGGACTCCATTTGTGTCAAACAACCATGGTGGACAGAGAGCCCCTAGAATATGCAACTGCCACACATGGAGATGGTTAACCTGCAGTGTGGCAGAAGAAGTTGCATCACCACACCCCACTAGAGTGTGTGGGTCATCACGGTGTGGCTTTTGAGACTCCATAACACAGATGCATTGATCTGTAGGGAATCCATTTGTGTCAAACAACCATGGTGGTCAGGGAGCCTGGAGAGCCCCTAGAATATGCAACTCCCACACATGGAGATGGTGAACCTGCAGTGTGACAGAAGCAGTTGCATCACCACACCCAACTTGAGTGTGTGTGCGTCATCAAGGTGTGGCTTTGAGACTCCATAACATAGATGCATTGATCTGTAGGGACTCTATTTGTGTCAAACAATTATGTTGGTCAGAGTGCCCAGAAGCCCCTAGAATATGCAACGTCCACACGTAGAGATGGTGAACCTGAAGTGTGACAGAAGCTATTGCATCACCACACCCAACTGGAGTGTGTGCAGGTCATTAAGGTGTGTCTTTTGAGACTCCATAACACAGATGCATTGATATGTAGGGACTCCATTTGTGTCAACAACCATGGTGGATAGAGAGAGCCCCTAGAATATGCAACTGCCACACATGGAGATGGTTAACCTGCAGTGTGGACAGAAGAAGTTGCATCACCACAACCCACTAGAGTGTGTGGGTCATCAAGGTGTGGCTTTTGAAACTCCGTAACACAGATGCATTGATCTGTAGGGAATGCATTTGTGTCAAACAACCATGGTGGTCAGAGAGCCCGGAGAGTCCCTAGAATATGCAACTGCCACACATGGAGATGGTGAACCTGCAGTGTGACAGAAGCAGTTGCATCACCACACCCAACTTGAGTGAGTGTGGGTCATCAAGGTGTGGCTTTTGTGACTCCATAACATAGATGCATTGATACGTAGGGACTCCAGTTGTGTCAAACAACCATGGTGGTCAGAGAGCCCCTAGAATATGCAACTGCCACACATGGAGATGATTAACCTGCAGTGTGACAGAAGCAGTTGCGTCACCACACCCAACTGGATTGTGTGTGCGTCATCAAGGTGTGGCTTTTCAGACTCCATAACATAGATGCATTGAGCTGTAGGGACTCTATTTGTGTCAAACAATTATGGTGGTCAGAGAGCCCAGAAGCCCCTAGAATATGCAACTTCCACACGTAGAGATGGTGAACCTGAAGTGTGACAGAAGCTGTTGCATCACCACAACCCACTAGAGTGTGTGGGTCATCAAGGTGTGGCTTTTGAGAATCCATAACACAGATGCATTGATATGTAGGGACTCCATTTGTGTCAAACAACCATGGTGGACAGAGAGCCCAGAGAGCCCCTAGAATATGCAACTGCCACAAATGGAGATGGTTAACCTGCAATGTGGCAGAAGAAGTTGCATCACCACACCCCACTAGATTGTGTGGGTCATCAAGGTGTGGCTTTTGAGACTCCATAGCACAGATGCATTGATCTATAGGGAATCCATTTGTGTCAAACAACCATGGTGGTCAGGGAGCCTGGAGAGCCCCTAGAATATGCAACTGCCACACATGGAGATGGTGAACCTGCAGTGTGACAGAAGCAGTTGCATCACCACACCCAACTTGAGTGTGTGTGCGTCATCAAGGTGTGGCTTTTGAGACTCCATAACATAGATGCATTGATCTGTAGGGACTCTATTTGTGTCAAACAATTCATGGTGGTCAGAGAGCCCAGAGAGCCCCTAGAATATGCAACTGCCACACATGGAGATGGTGAACCTGCAGTGTGACAGAAGCTAGTTGCATCACCACACCCAACTGGAGTGTGTGGGGTCATTAAGGTGTGTCTTTTGAGACTCCATAACACAGATGCATTGATATGTAGGGACTCATTTGTGTCAAACAACCATGGTGGACAGAGAGCCCCTAGAATATGCAACTGCCACACATGGAGATGGTTAACCTGCAGTGTGACAGAAGAAGTTGCATCACCACACCCAACTAGAGTGTGTGGGTCATCAAGGTGTGGCTTTTGAGACTCCATAACACAGATGCATTGATCTGTAGGGACTCCATTTGTGTCAAACAACCATGGTGGTCAGAGAGCCCAGAGAGCCCTAGAATATGCAACTGCCACACATGGAGATGGTGAACCTGCAGTGTGACAGAAGCAGTTGCATCACCACACCCAACTTGAGTAGTGTGTGGTCATCAAGGTGTGGCTTTTGGACTCCATAACATAGATGCATTGATACTGTAGGGACTCCAGTTGTGTCAAACAACCATGGTGGTCAGAGAGCCCCTAGAATATGCAACTGCCACACATGGAGATGAGTAACCTGCAGTGTGACAGAAGCAGTTGCGTCACCACACCCAACTGGAGTGTGTGTGCGTCATCAAGGTGTGGCTTTTGAGACTCCATAACATAGATGCATTGATCTGTAGGGACTCCTATTTGTGTCAAACAACTTATGGTGGTCAGAGAGCCCAGAGAGCCCCTAGAATATGCAACTGCCACACATAGAGATGGTGAACCTGAAGTGTGACAGAAGCGTTGCATCACCACACCCAACTTGAGTGAGTGTGGGTCATCAAGGTGTGGCTTTTGAGACTCCATAACACAGATTCATTGATCTGTAGGGACTCCATTTGTGTCAAACAACCATGGTGTTCTAGAAGACCAGAGAGCCCCTAGAATATGCAACTGCCACACATGGAGATGGTGAACCTATCAGTGTGACAGAAGCAGTTGCATCACCACACCCAACTGGAGTGTGTGTGGGTCATCAAGGTTTGGCTTTTGAGACTCCATAACACAGATGCATTGATATGTAGGGACTCCATTTGTGTCAAACAACCATGGTGTTCTGAAGACCAGAGAGCCCCTAGAATATGCAACTGCCACACATGGAGATGGTCAACCTACAGTTTGACAGAAGCAGTTGCATCACCACACCCAACTGGAGTGTGTGTGGGTCATCAAGGTTTGGCTTTTGAGACTCCATAACACATATGCATTGATCTGTAGGGACTCCATTTGTGTCAAACAATTATGGTGGTCAGAGAGCCCAGAAAGCCCTAGAATATGCAACTTCCAAACGTAGAGATGGTGAACCTGCAGTGTGACAGAAGCTGTTGCATCACCACACCCAACTGGAGTGTGTGTGGGTCATTAAGGTGTGTCTTTTGAGACTCCATAACACAGATGCATTGATATGTAGGGACTCCAGTTGTGTCAAACAACCATGGTAGACAGAGAGCCAGAGAGCCCCTAGAATATGCAACTGCCACACATGGAGATGGTTAACCTGCAGTGTGACAGAAGCAGTTGCATCACCACACCCAACTAGAGTGTGTGTGGTCATTAAGGTGTGGCTTTTGAGACTCCATAACACAGATGCATTGATCTGTAGGGACTCCATTTGTGTCAAACAACCATGGTGGTCAAGCCAGAGAGCCCCTAGAATATGCAACTAGCCACACATGGAGATGGTGAACCTGCAGTGTGACAGAAGCAGTTGCATCACCACACCCAACTGGAGTGAGTGTGGGTCATCAAGGTGTGGCTTTTGAGACTCCATAACACAGATGCATTGATATGTAGGGACTCCAGTTTGTGTCAAACAACCATGGTGTCAGAGAGCCTAGAGAGCCCCTAGAATATGCAACTACCACACGTGGAGATGGTGAACCTGTAGTGTGACAGAAGCAGTTGCATCACCACACCCAACTTCAGTGTGTGTGCCTCATCAAGGTGTGGCATTTGAGACTCCATAACATAGATGCATTGATCTGTAGGGACTCTATTTGTGTCAACAATTATGGTGGTCAGAGTGCCCAGAAGCCCCTAGAATATGCAACTTCCACATGTAGAGATGGTGAACCTGAAGTGTGACAGAAGCTATTGCATCACCACACCCAACTGGAGTGTGTGCGGGTCATTAAGGTGTGTCTTTTGAGACTCCATAACACAGATGCATTGATATGTAGGGACTCCATTTGTGTCAAACAACCATGGTGGACAGAGAGCCCCTAGAATATGCAACTGCCACACATGGAGATGGTTAACCCTGCAGTGTGACAGAAGAAGTTGCATCACCACAACCCACTAGAGTGTGTGGGTCATCAAGGTGTGGCTTTTGATACTCCATAACACAGATGCATTGATCTGTAGGGAATCCATTTGTGTCAAACAACCATGGTGGTCAGAGAGCCCAGAGAGCCCCTAGAATATGCAACTGCCACACATGGAGATGGTGAACCTGTAGTGTGACAGAAGCAGTTGCATCACCACACCCAACTGGAGTGAGTGTGGGTCATCAAGGTGTGGCTTTTGAGACTCCATAACACAGATTCATTGATATGTAGGGACTCCAGTTGTGTCAAACAACCATGGTGTTCTGAAAGACCAGAGAGCCCCTAGAATATGCAACATGCCACACATGGAGATGGTGAACCTATAGTGTGACAGAAGCAGTTGCATCACCACACCCAACTGGAGTGTGTGTGGGTCATCAAGGTTTGGCTTTTGAGACTCCATAACACAGATGCATTGATCTGTAGGGACTCCATTTGTGTCAAACAATTATGGTGGTCACGAGAGCCCAGAAGCCCCTAGAATATGCAACTTCCAGACAGTAGAGATGGTGAACCTACAGTGTGACAGAAGCTGTTGCATCACCACACCCAACTTGAGTGTGTGTGGGTCATTAAGGTGTGTCTTTTGAGACTCCATAACACAGATGCATTGATATGTAGGGACTCCATTTGTGTCAAACAACCATGGTGGACAGAGAGCCCAGAGAGCCCCTAGAATATGCAACTGCCACAAATGGAGATGGTTAACCTGCAATGTGGCAGAAGAAGTTGCATCACCACACCCCACTAGAGTGTGTGGGTCATCAAGGTGTGGCTTTTGAGACTCCATAACACAGATGCATTGATCTGTAGGGAATCCATTTGTGTCAAACAACCATGGTGGTCAGAGAGCCTGGAGAGCCCCTAGAATATGCAACTGCCACACATGGAGATGGTGAACCTGCAGTGTGACAGAAGCAGTTGCATCACCACACCCAACTTGAGTGAGTGTGGGTCATCAAGGTGTGGCTTTTGTGACTCCATAACATAGATGCATTGATACGTAGGGACTCCAGTTGTGTCAAACAACCATGGCTGGTCAGAGAGCCCCTAGAATATGCAACTGCCACACATGGAGATGGTTAACCTGCAGTGTGACAGAAGCAGTTGCGTCACCACACCCAACTTGGAGTGTGTGTGCGTCATCAAGGTGTGGCTTTTGAGACTCCATAACACAGATGCATTGATCTGTAGGGACTCTATTTGTGTCAAACAATTATGGTGGTCAGAGTGCCCAGAAGCCCCTAGAATATGCAACTTCCACACGTAGAGATGGTGAACCTGAAGTGTGACAGAAGCTGTTGCATCACCACACCCAACTGGAGTGTGTGCGGTCATTAAGGTGTGTCTTTGAGACTCCATAACACAGATGCATTGATATGTAGGGACTCCATTTGTGTCAAACAACCATGGTGGACAGAGAGCCCCTAGAATATGCAACTGCCACACATGGAGATGGTGAACCTGCGGTGTGACAGAAGAAGTTGCATCACCACACCCCACTAGAGTGTGTGGGTCATCAAGGTGTGGCTTTTGAGACTCCATAACACAGATGCATTGATCTGTAGGGAATCCATTTGTGTCAAACAACCATGGTGGTCAGAGAGCCCAGAGAGCCCCTAGAATATGCAACTGCCACACATGGAGATGGTGAACCTGTAGTGTGACAGAAGCAGTTGCATCACCACACCCAACTAGAGTGAGTGTGGGTCATCAAGGTGTGGCTTTTGAGACTCCATAACACAGATGCATTGATATGTAGGGACTTCCAGCTGTGTCAAACAACCATGGTGGCAGAACAGACCAAGAGAGCCCCTAGAATATGCAACTGCCACACATGGAGATGGTTAACCTAGCAGTGTGACAGAAGCAGTTGCATCACCACACACCCAACTGGAGTGTGTGTGGGTCATCAAGGTTGGCTTTTGAGACTCCATAACACAGATGCATTGATCTGTAGGGACTCCATTTGTGTCAAACAATTATGGTGGTCATAGAGCCAGAAGCCCCTAGAATATGCAACTTACAAACATAGAGATGGTGAAACTACAGTGTGACAGAAGAAGTTGCATCACCACACCCCACTAGACTGTGTGTGGGTCATTAAGGTGTGTTCTTTGAGATATCCATAACACAGAAGAGCATTGATATGTAGGGACTCCATTTGTGTCAAACAACCATGGTGGTCAGAGAGCCCAGAGAGCCCCTAGAATATGCAACTGCCACACATGGAGATGGTTAACCTGCAGTGTGACAGAAGAAGTTGCATCACCACACCCCAACTAGAGTGTGTGGGTCATCAAGGTGTGGCTTTTGAGACTCCATAACACAGATGCATTGA
The DNA here is from genome assembly GCA_910589775.1 of Avena eriantha. NCBI lineage: Eukaryota > Viridiplantae > Streptophyta > Magnoliopsida > Poales > Poaceae > Avena > Avena eriantha. Next base: position 49,886 of record CAJUXJ010000970.1, read on the forward strand.
TCTGTAGGGATCCATTTGTGTCAAACAACCATGGTGGTCAGAGAGCCCCTAGAATATGCAACTGCCACACATGGAGATGGTGAACCTGCAGTGTGACAGAAGCAGTTGCATCACCACACCCAACTAGAGTGTGGGGTCATCAAGGTGTGGCTTTTGAGACTCCATAACACAGATGCATTGATCTGTAGGGACTCCATTTGTGTCAAACAACCATGGTGGTCAGAGAGCCCAGA